>PVIW01001011.1:0-94280 GCA_004026585.1 Noctilio leporinus | reverse complement strand
CAAATCAATAAACAACAAGTGTTGGCGAGGATGCGGGGCAAAGGGAACCCTCATACACTGTTGGTGGGAATGCAGGCTGGTGCAGCCACTATGGAAAACAGTATGGGGTTTCCTTAAAAAACTAAAAATGGAACTGCCTTTTGATCCAGCAATTCCGCTACTTGGACTATACCCAAAGAATCCTGAAACACCAATTCATAAGAACCTATGCACACCTATGTTCATTGCGGCACTATTTACAATAGCCAGGTGCTGGAAACAGCCTAAGTGCCCATCAGTGGATGATTGGATCAAAAAACTTTGGTACATTTACACAATGGAATTCTATATGGCAGAAAGAAAGAAGGAACTTGTACCCTTTGCAACAACATGAATGGAACTGGAGAGTATTATGCTTAGTGAAATAAGCCAGTCAGTGAAAGACAGGTATCATATGATCTCACCCCATTACAGGACAATAATGAGCAAAACTAACAACAAGCAAAACAGAACCAAGTATATGAATACAAGGAATAGGCCTGCAGTGGTCAGGGGGAAAGGGGTTGGGGGTAGGGGGGAGGCAGAGGCAAAGAAGGGGAGCAGCTTAGACAAGAACCTAGTATAAAGGAACCATGGACATGGACAACAGGTGGGATTGACTTTGGGGGGAATGGGTGGGTGGGGAGGGGGACAGAGGGGAGCAAAAAGGGGATGGATGTAATACAACAACAATAAAGTTAAAAAAAAAAAAAAAAGAAAGTTTTCAATTTTGACAAAGTCCAACTTATAATTTTTGCTTCCTCCCTCCCTCCTCTTTCTTCTTTCCTTCGCTTCTTTTCCCTTCTTCTTTTTTTTTAAATCATGATTTTGGTGTCATATCTAAGGACTCTTACCAAGCCTTAGGTCCTGCAGATTTTCTCCAAAGTTTTAAGTGTTATAGTTTTACATTTTGCAATTAAATCTATGACCTATTTTGAGTTATTTTTTTTTTTTCATGAGATGTAAGATTTAGTTTGAGGTTCAGTTTTGCCAATTGCTCTTGAGTCATTTGTTGAAATAGCTATTCTTCATTCACTATAATGCCTTTGTATCTTTGTGAAAAATCAATTGGCTGTATTTATGTGGGTTTGCTATTCTCTTCCATTGATCTATTTTTCTATCTATCATTGAATACTACATTGTTTTAAATTCTGTAGTTATATAATTAAGTTTGAATTTAGGGAGAAGGAATCCTTTCATTTTGTTCTTTTTCCAAGTAAATAAGCTATTTTAGTTCCTTTCTCTTTCCATATTAATTTTGGGGTGCTATTGTCTATATCTATAAAAAAAGTCTTGGGACCTTGATAAATATTGCATTAAATTACAGTGGGAGAGGCAATACATTTATTATATTGAATCTTTCAATCCATGAAAATTATATGTCTCTCTGTTTAATAGACATCTTTAATTTCTATTATTAACATTTTCATCTTGTATTTTTTCAGCATACAACTTTTATATGTCCTGTTAGATTTATACAGAAGTATTTATTTTTTAAAGCAACTGTGAATGGTATTGTTCTTTTGATTTCAGTTTCTACATGTTCATTGCCAGTCTATAGAAACGAGATTTATTGCTATATGTCAACTTTGCATCCTTAAATCTCACTGAACTAATTTACTTGTTTTGAGGTTTTTCTTAAAATGTAGATGATTATGTTATTTGTAAATAGACTATTTATTTATTTAGATTTATATGCTTATTATTTCTGTTAATTGACTTATGGCACCACCTGAATAGCAATAGCAAAAGAAAGCATTCTTGTTTTTGGCCCAATCATAAAGGGAAAGCATTTAGTCTTTCATGATTAAGTTTGATAATAACTATAGGGGGTTGTTTTTGTACATGTTCTTTAACAAGTTATAGATGCTCCCTTTTGTTATGGTTTTAATTATTTTTCCAAAATTTTATATGTTGAAGTCCAAATTCCTTAGTACCTCAGATATGACCTTATTTGAAAACAGGTAATTGTAGATTTTATTAGCTAAGTAAAGATAAGGTCATTCTGGAAGAGGGTGAGTTCCTAATTCAATATGACCAATGTTCTTATAAGAAGGGAAAATTTGAGGGTGGGGAGGGGGACAGAGGGGAGCAAAAAGGGGATGGATGTAATACAACAACAATAAAATTTAAAAAAAAAAAGGGAAAATTTGAGACAGAGAAAATGCCATGTGAAGACAAGGGCAGATATTAGATGATGCTTCTATATGCCAAGGAATGCCAAAGATTGTTAGCAAACCACCTGAAGCTAGGGGAGTGCTACAAATAGATTCTTCTGGAAGAAGGACCCAACCCTGCCAACACCTTGACCTAGGATGTCTAGCCTCCAGAACTATAAGACAATAAATGTCTGTTGTTCAAGTCATTCAGTTTATGATACTTTGTTATGGCAGCCCTAGCAAACTAACACATTCACTGTTTCTAAATATCTGAGAGTTTTTCTCCCCATGCATTAGTGTTAAATTTCATCAAATGCTTTTATTTTTTGCATTAATTTTTATGGACATGTGATTTTTTTCCCTCTAGTTTGTTGACACAGTGCATTACAGTGTTTGACGTTTGAATGTTGAAGTAGCCTTGAATGGTCAAATAAATCCTATTGATCATGGTGCATAATTTTTTCATATATAGATTCATGTGTTAGATTTAGTTGGCTAATATTTTATTCAGAATTTTTTATTTTACTTATATTCATAAGGAATATTGGTTTCTAGTTTTCTTTTCTTTTCTTCTCTTTTCGTATTTTTTTTTCTGGTTTTGATTATCAGAGTAATAGTGGCTTCATTTAATCAATTAGAAGTGTTCCCTTTTTCCTATTTTCTAAAACAGTGTGCGGAGTTGGTATTATTTCTTCTTTCATGTTTGGTAAAATTCTCAATGAAACCATCTAAGCCAGGAGGTTTCCCTTTTAGTTTTTAAATGACAAATGGAATTTACTTAATACCTATAGGTATTAATATATTCAAATGATCAAATTGATATTGGGTGAACTGTGCTAATTTGTGCTTTTTGAGTGACATTTTCAAATATCAATATCTGCGGGTAGAGTTGTTTGTAGGATTTCCTTATTATCCTTTTGTTGTCATAAGTATCTGTAATGATAACATTACATAATATTCCTGATATTGGTAATCTGTGTGTTTTTTTTTTTTTTTGTTTCAATCTTGTCAGAATTTTCAATTTTATTGATCTTTTCAAAGGACTAGCTGTTTGTTTGTTTGTTTGTTTTTAATTTCCTAGTATTTCTTTCTTTTCAGTTTCATTGATTTCTGCTTTCTGTTTATTATGCCCTTCTATTGGCTTCATTTTGAACTCCATCTGGCTTTTCTTTCTTTTTTTTTTCTCTTTTCCATTGTAAAAATGTGGTGCTATACATTTCCCAAGCATTTTTTTAAACAGCATCCCACGAAACATGTTATACTTTAATTTTGATTCAGTTTAATGTGTTTTTTATTTCCCTAGAGACTGCCTCTTTTGCTCATGGATTATTTATAAGTGTGTTATTTCATTTTCAAGTGGTTTAGACATGGTGTTGGGAAGCACATTCTGACCTGGACAAATTACGATGTATGGTACTGTGAATATCATCGCTTAGAAAATTCTAGGAATAACTATGAGATGGCCTTCATTGCCTTTTAAGAATTTGGATATTTCAAATGGAATTTAATACCCAGAATTAAGTCTTATAAAGAACCAAGTTACAATTGTGTAAAGATGATCAGAAGATACAACTTTTCTGTTGTAAAATAAATAAGCCATAGGATGTAGTGTACAGCATGGTGACTATAGTTAATACTGTAATTTATATCTGAAAGTTGCTAAGAGAGTAGACCTTAAAAGTTATAAGAAAAAAAAAACCTGTGTAACTATGTATGGTGGTGGATGTTAACTAGATCTATTATGATGATCATTTTCATCACATGCAAATATCTGGAACATATAATACATATCAACTATATCTCAACAAAAGTTAAATTATAAAATTCTGATTAAATATGGTTGATGGATGATAAATTCTCATATTTTCTCTTAAAACCATACTAAAATAAAAATATTTCATAAGTGGTTTAAAAAATCATGTACAATATACACGGGACTAAAGTGATAGCTAAGTTTTAGAAGTTGAACATCAAATAGAGAAGTCATGAAGCTGAAATTAATGGAGAGTGAGAACCTCTGAAGCAAGCAATGCAGAAACCCAGCCAAGCTCAGGGACGAGAAACACCATTACACTCAAGCAGAGTAGGGTACAGGTGGGTCTTGAAAGTGGTTGATTGTTCAACAATCTATATAAATAGTGGCTCAAACCCAAGGCCCACTATCATGCTAGTCAAGCCAGGAATTACCTATGCCCCAGCAGGAGATTAGAGTTTATTTACTAGAAAGGTCAAAATGGGGAGGGTATCCTCTAAATATAGGGGAGCAAAGTACAGTATAAATCTTTATATAAACAGTGGTCCTTTTTGATGGATTTAGTTACTAATGGGTAGCTGGTGGCTAGTCTCTTAATCTTTCTCATCAGAATGCTGTACGATTTCTCTTTGGATAACTGACTAGTCTAAGACAAGGAATCTGCAGATATTGACAGCCTTTAATATTGGTTTTTCCAATGAAACAACCCAACCAGTTCATACTCTGGTGAGGCAAAGAAGTGGAAAAGCTCACCTTCATATACTGAACAACCAATTAGCTTTTCAGCATCTCTAAAAGATGAATGGGCAGCCAACAATCACCAAGCATGAGGGGAAATCCTGTAGCATGAAAGGCAGAGATCAAAATAAATAAATAAATAACTGAAACAGGGCTAATAAAAGAAATAGAAAAACACTTTTTGATAATTATAGTTAAGTAAAATTACATTATATGAAAATAGAAGGCAATAGAATGATTTATAGAATGAAAGCTCATCTTAAAAATTAAAATATAAAGAAGCAGAAATAAAAAACTCTTGAAAGAGAAGTTGAAAGATAAATTTGAAGAAAACACTCTAGAAAAAATAAAGAGCTAGGCTATAGGATGTAAATAAATCTGATTTTAAAAATAAAATTTATTTAACTATATCACTTTTCAAACCATATAGGTGGTTTCTAAAAGGTAGAAGTATAAGAATTAGGCTAGAAATTGGGGATTAACTCAACCAGATATGCAACTTCTTCAGAAACTTGATTCCTTCCTGAAGAGAAAAAGGGTGTGTAGCAGTCAGAAGGTAGATAATTAAGGTCTACTACCTTGACTTGCCTACAGAGACAAAATTTTCTCCAGACTGCCCTGGTCACACTTGAAACTTTTATTTGTAATAATATCCTATCAGAAACCAGAGATATTGCAGGGAACAACAGGGCTGGAAATATTTAGGAATACTCTGAATTGTGGTTATAAAGTGCCAATAAAATATAAGAAGGCTTGCACACTTCTAAAAATGAGCTAAGTGACCACAACTATGGAAGGTTTTTAACATCCAGGATTAGTAATTGTATGTGATCTCAAAGTTACCAGTGGATGCATTTTGATAGCAGGAGGATATTTAGTAATGTGGAGGAAAGCTAATCAAAGATGTTCCATATATGTACTAAAATTTAAGCAACTATTTCGGTGAGCTATGAGACAAGATGCTGTGGAGCATAACTTAAGTAATTAACCCTGAATAGAGATGGTTATTGCCAAAACAACTGACAGCAAAGCCTTATGGGATAGCCTTAGCTGATTTGTGAACTACATACATATCTAATTGCTTTCTCCCTAATTATGCACCTATTTACTCAATAAATATCTATGAACCTCCAGTAGTTATTAGACAATGCTAGGGAAAAGAGCTGCCAGAGAAATGATTAGATATAGTCCTTGTCTTCATGGAATTTATAATCTAATGAAAATTTGATAAAAGTAATAAGCAATTCCAATCAGGGTCAAGGTCACTGGAAATGGATGGTAAAGATAAGAGTGACTTAACCTACTCTGGTAACTTGAAGAAGACTTCTTTGAGAATGTGCAATTTGAACTGGGCGTTAATGTATAGGTAAGATTTCGTTAAGCACACAGATGAGTGGACAACAGAGTTTTATGCAGAAGGGACAGAACATTCTGTTCAAAGACTATGAAACAGGAAAGAGTATGGTGCCTTCAAGGAAGTGAAAATCCATCTATATATTGGTTGTGTGTGGTGATAAAGAGGAAAGGGTGCTCACTGGAGACAAAAATGGCAGGTCCATTTTGGGTTTTCCGGAACTAGTAGGTAGTATATTGTGAATTAGGGGCATATCCCAGAGGTAATAGGAAGATGGTGAACTGTTTGAAGCAGAATCCGGTTAGTTTTGAATTCTTGAAATATTTCTCTACTTGTTTATGATGATCAGATTGGAGGAGAGGAAAGTAGATTCAAGAAAGTCAGCTGGGAACTTGTGCTGTTGGCTACTTTTTTATTGAATTTCCTGTTCCTTATGTTTGGTGCTTTATTTTCCTCAACAGTAAATTAGGGATAGGGAATAGGAAAGTTCCTTACACTTTCTTAAGGTTTAAATGGTTATTTCATTAGCAGTCAAGAAACCCAAATCAGTGAAATCTGAAATCATACTTGGTAAGTAATAGTTTAGAGACAAGCTCTGTGTGTCTGGTGAGGAGAGACCAGGGAAGACAAGAAATGTGGAAGCTGTTTTCTCCAGAGGGTTCTTTATTGGTCATGCTTTGTGTCTCCCATCCACAGGGATTTCTTGCCTGAGGCACCTGGGCTTGTCAGGGATGCCTCCCAGCTGTGAGATTTAGTGTAAAGTACTCAGTTATCACAGAGCAAAATAATTTCCTTCATGAACTCTCAACCTACCTCTTGTGTAATTTTACCATTTAAAGCTTAAAAAATAATATGTGAGCTGGGGTCAAAAGGTCTGTGTTTTGATAAGAAAATTAATTTGGAAAGTTAAGGGCATGCCCTCATTTTCCCTGATAGAAACCTTTGCCTAACTTGAAGTGTAACATCAATCAAATGAGTTAGGGAAGTAAAGAAGTTTCAGTTAAGATCTTAAATTCCTCTCTCAGAAAATTCCTTTACTTAAACTTTTGTTTGAGCTTGAGCATTTTAGAATGTATCAGGAGAGGATTATACAGTTGCATAGTCAAAAAAACTCAGTCTACAGTACATTGATTCTACGGCATAACCAATTGTTCGATCACTGTTCATTCAGGTACACAAGTGGTTATGGAACAGCACTGTTAATAGGTACTGAGACCCTTGCCTCTCAAAAGGTTTTCTTTCAGATTGAGTGACATAAATTGGCAATGATAACACAAATAGGCAATTAGAAGAGTGGGTAAATATTGTTTGGAAGCTAAAAGAGCATAGATAAAGACATTGAACTCAGACTTTGAAGTTGTCTTAGAAGTGTAGGGAGAGTGCCTGAGGGAAGTTTTCCTCTTCCTGTAGAGAATTCTGTCAGGCACAGAAATGGAGAAAAGTACTCTAAAACAGAAGGAAGAGTATAGGCACGCCCCAAGGACAGACAGAGCATGGCCTAGTGGGAGACTATGAAAGAAATCCTGAAATATACCCAAGGCTTCAGACCTATCTGGATCCAAGGACTTAAAAAATTTAACCATGACTCAGTTTATAGCTGCTTTCATCAATGAGAGCCTCTCTTTTTTGACCTCCATTGACTCTGCGCTTACATCATTCTCACAGGAACCAGTCCAGCACAAAGAACATAATCCTTCAGTAAAGTTCCAGAAGAAAAACTCCTTTGACCTAGTTTAAGTCACATCCCTTATTCAACCTATGTGGCCAGATTGAAGGGATGAAAATATCTCCTGCAGTGATATAACCCACATGTTTATAAAATGAACATGAGAAAAATGGCCAGAAAGGTGATAGGAAATTAGAGTGCTAGGAAACAAACAAGAGTATATTCAAGAGG
This sequence comes from Noctilio leporinus, assembly GCA_004026585.1. Classification (NCBI taxonomy): domain Eukaryota; kingdom Metazoa; phylum Chordata; class Mammalia; order Chiroptera; family Noctilionidae; genus Noctilio; species Noctilio leporinus. The sequence continues at coordinate 86,361 of PVIW01001011.1, read as the reverse complement.
TAGGAAATGACTGGTTGTAGCTAATAATGGTACTAAATCAACTGAGAAATGAATGTGAAATATTCATTTGACTTAGCAACAAAATGATGATTTATGACCTTGGCAAAGAAGTTCCAATGTGATGGATCTGGAGAATGGAGTGCCACAAATGACAGACTAGAAAGCAGTGGAGGCTGGGAGCATAGACAACTCTTGATTATGAGGAAGACTAAGCACCAGGATGGTAATTAAGTTCACAAGTGCAGCTGAATTATCCTGAGAGTAAGAAAACTTAAATATTGATGGAGTTTAAATAAATGGTACTGGACTGCAGCCACCACCTTTTGTCCCTCCTGGCATTGCCTCCACATTCTTGCAATGCAAGCCTGGTGTCTTATTTGAAGGCAGAGAAACCTGACAATAACAAAACAAAAGATGAAGTCAAGAACAAAATGATGACCACATTAATCTCTAAGGCATCAGGGAAGAAGAAGGTGAGACAATTTAAGATTATGAAAGAATAAGAATAAATGACAAAGTAATGACTTAAAAGACTTTTAATGAAGCATATCCATTTCTAATTTGATAATCATCCATTATTAAATTTTTATCAATTATGTTTGGGTTCTTGTGCATATAAGAGTCATATTGTGATTAATTAGATGGATTTTGGGATTATAGCAATTAAAAACTGGTCCTAATATTTCTACTTACGTTTCTTGGAGAATTTATAAAAGTTCTCTATAGCCCAATTTTCTCATTGATAAAGGTAGCTAATATTATCAAAAGCTATCATACAAACATGCCCTGAAGATTATATTACATAGTATAAGGAAAATAAATATCACCATCATACCAATCACATACAAAGTATTCAATCAGTATTTACTACTACTGATGTTATTATTTTAACCAATTTAACCCCTCTCCACTGTACATTAACTAGTATATTTATAAATTTAGAAATGGTGTTATTCAACAAAAAATAATAATGGGCTAAATTAAGAAAAGGTTAGTGAATTTTTTTGCAATTTATGACATGTAAACTGCACTTTTACACTTGTGTGACGATTTCAACATATTAGTATTATTTTTAAATGATTATATATTTTAAAAAGTTTTTTCTAACTTTCTTTATAAAGATTTTACTATTTTCAGGGAGAAGGGCAGGGAGGGAGGAAGAAAGGGAGAGAAACATTCATGTACGATTGCCTTTCACCTGCCTCCAGCTATGAACCTGGCTGGAGACTTGGCTTACAACCTGGTTATGTGCCCTGACTGCTCAACATATTATTTAGCCATTAATTAACAATAGCAAAATACAAAAGAAAAAAAGGAAATAAAGAGGATGCTCATTTACTTTGTCCAATCAGATAAGGTTGCATAAACTTGAAACTTATTTATTGTACAATTAGCCATAACATTTAATAAGTATTCACTCAATTTAAGCACTAAATATACTTCCATGGTGTCCTTGATTCAGGTCCCAGTGACTTCAGGGTTTGCATTGGAGGCTGGTCTCACTTTAATAAATATCTTCAATATCCTACTTTGATTCTGAAATGGCAACTTAAATATTGACCAGCACTTTAGTGAAAATAGTCAAGTTCTTTTTCTCCCATTCATATTAATTTTCTCCTAATCTACATCAAAAAAGTATTGAAGATACTAAGCTAAATTATGGTTTTTTACTATTAATGATGGATTTATAGTATAGTAGTATCTTGCCTGGGAATTAGTTTTAAGGTGAGTGCTTAAAGAAAAAAATAAAATAAATAATGTCTGCAATAATGACCTTAATGTAAAATATTCATTAAGTCCAATACAAATTTTTTCTCTAGTTTTAGAAAAGAGTTCTGTTTCTCTGATTAAGCACATGGTGACAGCTACCTTGCAAAAAAAAAAAAATTATTGAATGCTTAAAACTGAAGATAACCCTTACCGTAGCAAGATGGTATCAGTCAATAGTTGAGAATTGAGAAAACTGTGAAAACACCAGATTTGTGCTTTCCATTTCCTTCTCACCCAGAGCCATAAATTCATCCTGAGGGCAATGGACAAAAGTAATTGATCTCTTGTCTTGCTGTCTGTGCATGTAAAATTGAATTTACTTAAATTACATAAACATATCATGCTATTTGATTGTAATATTTATCAGATGATGTCTATAGATCTTTTAACATCATGAACAATCTTTTCACAAACATATGATTTAAACTTAATTTTACTAAGAAAATTTTTAATCCATTAATTAAAACAAATTAAAAACAACAAATAATTTGACAGAGCTATTGCCCAAATTATAACAATAATACCAAAAGATCAATTATGGGGCCAAAATACCCAGACTAGTTATTTGCTGGACTCTGCCAATACAACTGTGATGCACAACAAGAATCTGGAACAGCTCACTCTTTCTGATTTGGAGGTAGAAGAGCATGCAAAGGGCTGTTGTAAAAGTTCATTCTTATATGAATGCACTCATTACTGCTACATATGCTGGAATTAAATTATTTGAGCAATTGAAATACAAGTATTTTGTAAGTAGACACAAAAGAATTCCTCTACCAACACAACTTCAGAAGATATCCTAACATAAATTTTACATAGTAAACCAGTAATTGTTTTTTAGCTAGAAACAAGTTTATTTAATCTATATGGATATACCATAGACAAATAAATGGTGTTTTGGGCTCTATAGATCAATAATTAAAATTGGAAAATGATTACTGTTTTCCTTGCTGAGGATGGACTTACTATATGGTTATATATGGATAAACTTGTTGATTTCAATGTAAATAAAAGTGTTCTTGAGACAAAATAGAGAAATATATTCTCCTTTTCCTCCTTAGGCCTACAGGGACTTTTGCTATCCTTATAGATCTACGATATATTTTTTGCCATTATTCTAAATATTTAACACACTGTTGCAAAAACTGTATTTGAAAAAAATGTATAGACTAAGATTTAAAAATAATAATAGAATAAAGGAGGGAGGGAGGTGGGGAGAAAGGTGCAATTAAGTTATACTAGCGAACTCTTAAAAGTTATTAAACTAGCAGAGTTTTAAAGTCATATGGTTATATTTTAAAAAATATTTTTATTTTTCAAGTATGGTTGACATATAATGTTATATTAGTTTCAAATGTACAGCAGAGAAATCAGACATTTATATAACTTATGAAATGATTACCCCAATAAATCTAGTGCTCATCTGATGCCATACATAGTTATTATAATATTATTGATTATATTCCTTAGACTGTACTCTGCAATCTTGAAGCTTTTTATAACTGGCAATTCGCACATCTTTTCCCATCCCCTTCATCACCTAACCGCCAAAACCCCTTCCCATCTGGCAACCATAAAAATGTTCTCTGTATCCATAAGTGTGTTTCTGTTTTGTTTGTTCATTTATTTCTTTTTTAGACTCTACATATGATTGAAATCATGGTATTTGTCTTTCTCTGACTTATTTCACTTAGCATAATACCCTCTAGGTTCATCTATGTTGTTACAGATGGCAGATCGCTTTCTTTTTAATGGCTGTGTAATAGTTCACTGTATATAGCACTATTTTTTTCTATATTCATTCACCTATCAATGGACACTTAGGTTGCTTCCATATCTTGGCTAAAAATCAGAACAAATACATCTGAAACAATGACAAATGCTCAATTTTGTCTGTATGTGTTTAGAAACTTTGGCACTTACTGAACAGAGTAATCATCTGACAACCTCAGAGTTGAGTTTATTTTACCTTATAAAGTGTATGCCTGCTTTACAGTGATAATCTGGAATGCAAGCAATCAGTGGTAGATTATAAAAAGCCCTCAATGTTATTTGTAATTTAAGTGTTTTAAATGGCAAGTACATAGATTACTCAATGCATTTCTAATTTTGATGTGAAAGCTGAATATGATGAATCACGTTTTAATTGGGAATTTTGTAAATAAAGCACTAAAATATTTTCACATAAATAGATGGTACAAGAATCCTACTCCAAGCTTCTCAAAGGAGTTTGGTAATATATCCAAGACAATACAAAAGAGCCTACTCTCTGGACCACCTTACCCTCCAAGAGAAAGGAGGAAGGAAGGAAGGAAGGAAGGAAGGAAAGAAGGAAGGAAGGAAGGAAGGAAGGAAGGATGATTTTAATAAGTAATCATACCTAAAAACTTTATTAAAAATTCTGAAAGACCAAATTAAGTGCATTTTGGATACTGTCAATGATAGTTATGCCTCTTACTTAGCTTCAAATCAAGCTGTCCTCAATGAAAAATACCTGAATAGTCATTAGACTAGTGATGTATTGGAATATTGCTTGTACATGTATTATTTATTTGTTTTTTTAAAAATCTAAGTAATATATTTTAACTACCTTCACCCGATTATATAGATGAAACGGTTTCAGAAAGTTAGATCAGTCACCAAAGTTTTTATGTTTGAGAGGTATGTTTGGGGTCAGGCCTCTGATTACAAAGCTCTTTATCCTGTATCACATTGAATACTTGTTATTTTTTACAAGTAAATCATCTCTAGGATTGGTTTCAGAAAAGTCTCTGGAAGTCTAGATTCCATATTAATATGTCATGTTTTTAAAGCTGGAGTTCATGAGTTGGTTGGACGTGGGGAGGATAGGTGAGAAGATGAGGTTCTTGGAGAGGTTGCTTTATATTTCACTTTTTCCAGTGTTAGCCACAGCAGGAAGAAAAAGTGAAGGTAACAAAGAAGAGAAACTGTTTAAAACTGGACCCTGATTTAAATCCCTTATTGTTTGGAAGGAGAACATGTTTCTCCCCTTTTCCAAGTTCTTTCCTCAGTTCTTTATCTCCAAAAGGTCAAGGGCTCTCTCTCAATCAGATTCCAGTTGGCTTCTGCCTATCTTCAGACCTTCTTCATTCTGTCTTTTTCTATTTATCACATCAGAGCTTTCAAAGGTGGGCTGAGATCTTATGATTAGCTGGGTTATAACAATGCTCTGAAAGTCTATTGGTGGCTTTTAGGTTTAGATTTGAGACAATGAGTAGCAGAGACTCATTTTAACCCACCAATTTGCATTGTGCTTGCCAGTTCAACATTTTAGGGCTGCTCATTTATCTTGGCGTCTGGCTCAAAATTTAGGAGGTTTACTGCACAATTTCAGAATCCCAAAATACCCACAATATTGTTATTATTGTTACCAAGGAAGCAGAATATTTGGTGCTCCCAAAATAATGTATTAATAAAGTTTGCTCCCCATCAAAGACTCTAATATAATTTTAAGAATGTAAAAATATATAACGTTGTCAATTTTTTCCATGACAGTGGCTCAATACTTTTGGGACAGACCTTGTATATGTATCATCTGTGGGCATGAACAACAGTGTAGAGATTGACTGTGGGAAGAGGGGGCTGGAGACAAAGGGGGAAAATTGGTACAACTGTAATAGCATAAACAATAAAAGAATTTTAAGTGGAAAAAAAGGCTTATTCTGAATTCTTTGTCAGATAGTTCATACATCTTTAATTCATTAGGGTCAGTTATTGGAGTTTCGTATTTACTTTGGTAGTGTCACGTTTACCCAATTCTTTTTCTGAGAAGTTCCTTATTTCTTCTTCAATTTTAAATGATGGCCTTGGTGGATAAAGTAGCCTTGGTTGAAGGTCCTTGGTTTTCATTACCTTGAATATTTCATGTTACTCCCCTCTTGATAACTCAGATGATAGTCTAATTGATTCTCCCTTATATGGAACTACCTGATCTTCTCTGTGGCTATCAGGATTTTCTCCTTATCTTTAGCCTTACCATTTTAATTTTGATGTGTTTTTGTGTAGGCATCTTTAGGTCCAATTTAGTTGGGACTCTCTGAGCTTCCTGGGTATGTGTGTCTCTTTCCTTCCCCAAATTAGGGAATTTCCAGTCATTATTTCTTCAAACAGCTCAATATATTTATTACTCTCTTCCCCTTTTGGTATTCTCATGATGGAAATGTTACACATCACGTTGTCTATAATGTTCCTTAAGCTGTCTTCATTTTTAAAATTACTTTTTTTTTTTAAAAGATTTTATTTCATCATTTTTAGAAAGAGGGGAAGGGAGAGAGGCAGAGAGGGAGAGAGAGACATCAATGTATGGTTACTTTCACCTGCCTCCAGCCACAGACCTGACTGGAGACCTGGTTTGCAACCTGGTTATGTGCCCTGGCTGGGGAATCGAACCTGTGACCTTTGGGTTTGCAGGCTGGCGCCTTATCCACTGTGCTACCAGCCAGGGCTAAAATTACTTTTTCTTTTTGCTGCTCTGCCTATTTTTTCTACCTTGTCTTCCAAATCGCTGATTCAATCCTCTGTTTCATCTAACCTACTTTTTATTCCTTCCAGTGTATTACTTATTTCAGATATTGTATTCTTTATTTCTGACCAGTCCTTTTTAATGGTTTCTATGTCTTTTTTCATGCCATTGAGTGGCTTATAATAATTGCCTCAAATCTCTGATAAATTGCTTGCCTCCATTTCATCTATTTCTTCTTCTGGCAATTTCTGTTCTTTCATTTTGGGTCTGTTTCTTTGTCCACCCATTTTGGATGTTTCTTTGTATTTGTTTCTATGTATTAGGTAGATCTGCAAAGACTCTGGTGTAGGGCTTTGTCAGACAATGCTTGTTACTGGTCCTGGGCAACCAGTTTGGAGTTATCAGCAATCCACAGCATGTGGCTTCCTCTGCTAGGTCTGGGTGTGTGCAGAAAGAACCAGCTTATGTGGGTGCCAAGACCAGCTTTACCAGCACAGGGCCCAAGGGAGTACTAGCTAAAGCCTCTCAGAGGTGAAACTAATCACTGATATAGCCTCAAGCTGTACACAGCAGCCAGGCTTAAATGACACAGGGTGGAGCAGAGTAATTCCTGTGGGTAGGGCTATTGGTTCCTCTCAGGCTGATTATACTTGGAGTGGAGTGCTCTGCCTGAGAAAGATGGACCCTGAGTTGGGGAATGGCTCAGCATAGGGATCCTGGCTCTGGTCCTTCATTTCTCTCCAGAGCACTAGCCCTAGATACTCCTTACATGCCTCTAGTCCACTCTTCCCTTCCTCTGCCCTAGCCCAGGGTAAGTGGTGGCTAACAAAATTGTGTTCATCTGTGCTTTAAGAGGCTCTCTATATCTCCAGTGGTCTCCCCCTGGAAGACAGAAACAGCTTTTCACAGCTGGATGTTATCTGGATTAGTTTCCTGGCTCTCGTGCTTTAGGCTGGGAAGCCCAGCTTGAGAATTGGATCCCACATTTCTCAGGGAAGACCCCCTGGACACGTAAATATTCTTCCAGAACTTTGGCTGCTGCTTGTGGGAGCCCAGGCAGCCCTCTCACATGCTCTTCCTCTGTGCTTTCTACCAGTCAGGTCATGGTGATATGGCTTCTTCCATGGATATAAGGCTTCTATACAGCTAGTGTTCAGTTGGTTATTCAGGATGATTTATCTGTAATTTAGTTTTAATTCTAGATTGGTCCTGGTAGGAGGTTAGTGTAGCTTCCATTTACCCTTCTGCCATTTTGGATCTCTATGAGTTAGGGTTTGATAAAAAATAAAAACATTTATTTACGTTTTGCTTCTGGGGAGATAATGAAGTCAGGTGTCTGAGACCAAATCTCAGCTTTACCATTTATTTGCTGAGTATCCTTTGGAAATTTATTTAATTTTTCTGTCCCTCATTTTTCTTATGTGTAAAGTTTCTAATTCTAGAATATATTTTATTCTCTTGTTATTGAAGATTAAATTGGGTAACATATGTAAGTTCCTCAACATAGTGTTTATTATTACTATTGCTGTTGTCATAACTTTTTTCCTTAAATATATTTTATGTATTTTGCTATTATAGTTGTACCAATTTTTCCCCTTTTTCCCCCCTCCACCTAGTACCTTATTTCCTTCACCAATGCCTCCCTTAGTTCATGTCCATGTGTCATGCATATAAGTTCTTTGGCTCCTCCATTTCCTTTATTCTTCTTAACGTACCCCTGTCTATTCTGTAATAAATTTTTAGTAATACTATTAATTAGATGTTTAATTCTTTAGTTTCCTTATCTGTAAAATGGAGATAATATCTCCTACGGTTGTCCTGGAGACTAAAAGGGAATAGATAATATATGGAAGGCACTTTGCATGGTGGTTGGCATAAAAGGAATATTCAAGATTTTACTCAGTGTCATTATTACAATTATTTTTAAAGTGTTATTTAAAAACTTATTAGTGGGCTTTATACTAGTTTCAAAAATAGAAAACGGGAACCATGGTGATAAGCAAATGCTTTGGAGTCTTGGAAAGTTTTCAGTTTTCTAGTTTATTGTTCCCTGTGATTTTCCTTCATATTATAGCTCAGACATCCAGTAAACTATCTCATAAGAACATTTTTCTCAGATACTGATACAATTGGTACCAGTTACTTGACTTTCTCATGGATGACTTGCCATCAACTCTTTGGTACCAATGACAGTGACAACAGGCTGCTGCTTAATTTCTAGTGTGTGGTTGTCAGAGTCCTGGATAAATTTTAGGCAAGTGACTGTCTTGAGTAGATGACTTCTGTTTTTGCTATCCTACCCAAAATTCTTAGTTCTTACAAGTCAGGGACTACTTAGCCTTACTTTTTCTCATAAACCTCAAAAGAAATATCAGAGCGGAACTGCACATACATAAAATGTTTTTTTGGGAAAGGAAGTGGAAAGCTGAAAACCTTTTTTCTTTTAAATTTAATTTTATTGTTGTTGCATTATATCCATCACCTTTTGTACTCCCCTCTGTCCCCTTCCCCACCCACCCACTCCCCACCAAAGTCAATTCCACTTGTGGTCCATGTGCATGGTTCTTCTATACTAGTTTCTTGACTAAATTGCTCCTTTTCTTTGCCTCTTCCTCCCTTCTGCCACCTGCCCACTGAAGGTCTATTCATTGTATTCATGTATCTGGTACTCTTTGCTTGTTGTTTGTTTTGTTCATTATTGTCCTATAATGGGTGAGATCATATGGTATTTGTCTTTTCACTGACTGGCTTATTTCAGTATGCATAATAATCTCCAGTTCCATCCATGTTGTTGCAAAGGGTAGGAGTTCCTTCTTTCTTTCTGCTGTGTAGTATTCCATTGTGTAAATGTACCAATTTTTTTTGATCCAATCATCCACTGATGGGCACTTAGGCTGTTTCCAGCACTTGACTTTTATTAATAGCACTGCTATGAACATAGGGGTACATAGATTCTTCTGAATTGGTGTTTCAGAATTCTTTGGGTATAGTCCTAGTAATGGAATTGCTGCATCAAAAGGCAGTTCCATTTTTAGTTTTCTAAGGAAACTCCGTACTGTTTTCCATAGTGGCTGCACCAGCCTGCATTCCCATCAACAGGGCACTAGGGTTCCCTTTACCCCACATCCTCATCAACACCTGTTGTTTGTTGCTTTGTTGATGATGGCCATTCTGACAGGTGTGAGATGGTATCTTATTGTGGTTTTAATTTACATTTCTCTGATGGCTTGTGATGTTGAGCATTCTTTCATATGCTTTTGGGCTTTTTGTATGTCTTCCTCAGTGACTTATCTGTTCAGATCCTTTACCCATTTTTTAATTGGGCTGTCTGCCTCCCTGGTGTTGAGTTGCATAAGTGCTTTATATATTTTGGAGATCAAACACTTGCCTAAGGTATCATTGGCAAATATGTTTTCCCATACAGTTGGTTCCCTTTGAATTTTGCTGGTACTTTCTTTAGCTGAAGAGAAACTTTTCAATTTGATATAGTCCCATTTGTTTATTTGTTATTTTATTTCCTTTGCCCTTGGTGAAGCATCAATAAACATATTTCTGCATTGGATATCTAAAATTTTACTGCCTATATTTTTCTCCAAGACCTTTATGGTGGCAATGCTTATGTTTAAGTCTTTTATCCAACTTGAGTTTATTCCAGTGGATGGTGTGAGTTGGTGGTCTAGTTTTATTTTTTTGCATGTCACTGTCGAGTTCTCCCAACACTACTTGTTAAAGAGACTGTTTTTATTCTACTTTAAGTTCCTTCCCAGTTTGTCAAATATTAATTGACCATAGAGTCCTGGGTTTATTTCTGGACTCTCTATTCTGTTCTATTGATCTATGTGTCTATTCTTAGGCCAGTACCAGACTGTTTTGATTACAGTAGCCTTGTAGGATAGTTTGATGTACAGTATTGTGATTCCTCCTACCTTGTTCTTCTTTCTTAAGATTGCTGTGGCTATTCGTGGGCATTTTTGGCTCCATATACATTTTTGAAGTCTTTTTTCTATCTCTGTAAAGTATGTCATTGGTATTTTAATTGGTATTGCATTGAATATATAGATTACTTTGGGTAGTATGAACATTTTAATGATGTTAATTCTTACCATCCATGAACATGGTATATGCTTCCATTTATTTGTGTCTTCCTTGATTTCTTTCTTCAGTGTTCTGTAGTTTTCTGAGTACAGGTCTCTTACCTCATTGGTTAAGTTTATTCCTAAGTACTTTATTTCTTTTGTTGCTATGGTAAATGGGATTTGGTTTCTAGCTTCTATCTGTGATGTTTCATTATTTGTATACAAAAATGCTTTTGGTTTCTGGATATTGACTTTATATTCAACTATTTTGCTAAATTTGCTTATTACATCAAGTAAGTTTTTGGTGGAGCCTATCGGGTTTTGTATGTACACTACCATGTCATCTGCAAATAATGACAGTTTGACTTCCTCCTTTCCAATTTGGATCCCTTTGATTCCTTTTTTTTCTCTAATAGTTATGGCTAGAACTTCCAAAACAATGTTGAACAGAAGTGGAGAAAGTGGATAGCCTTGTCTTGTTTCTCATCTTAGAGGAAAAGCTTTTAGTTTTGCCTGTTGAGTATGATGTTGGCTACAGGTTTCTCATATATGGCCTTTATGATGTTGAGGTATGCTCCCTCTATACCCATTTTGCTGAGTGTTTTGATCATAAATGGTTGCTATACTTTATCAAATGCTGTTTCAGCATCTATTGATATGATCATATGGTTTTTGTCTTTCATTTTGTTGATGTGGTGTAATACACTTGACTTGCTAATGTTGTACCATCCTTGCATCCCTGGGATGAAACCCACTTCATCATGGTGTATGGCCTCTTTAATGTATTGCTGGATCCAGTTGACCAATATTTTGTTGAGAATCTTAGTATCTATGTTCATCAGAGATATTGGCCTATAGTTTTCTTTCTTAGTTGTGTCTTGACCTAGTTTTGGGATTAGAATAATATTGGCCTCATAGAAAGAGTTTGGGAGTCTTCCCTATTGTTAAATTTTTTGGAACAGGTTGAGAAGGATAGGAATTAGTTCTCTAAATGTTTGGTAGAATTTACCTGTGTAGCCATCTGGTCCAGGGCTCTTGTGCTTTGGGAGATTTTGGATTACTTCTTCAATTTCATTAGTTGTTTGTGGTCTCTTCAGGATTTCTGCTTCTTCTGGATTTAGTTTTGGTAGATGATACATTTCCAGAAATGTTTCCATTTCACCCAGGTTGTCATATTTCTTGTCATATATTTGTTTGTAGTAATTTCTTAGAATCCTTTGTATTTCTGAAGTATCAGTTGTGATTTCTCCTCTGTAATTTCTGATTCTGTTTATTTGGCTCCTCTCTCTTTTTTTTCTCGATGAGTCTGGTTGAAGGCTTGTCAATTTTGTTTATTTTTTCAATGAACCAGCTCCTGGACTTGTTGATTCTTCAAATTGTAATTTGAGTCTCTAAGTTATTTAATTCTGCTCTGATCTTGATGATTTCCTTCCTTCTACTTGCTCTGAACTTTGTTTATTGTTGCTCCTCTAGCTCTTTCAACTTTATGGTTAGATTGTTTGTATAAGCTTCTTCTATCCTTTTTAGGTAGGCCTGTATTGCTATGAATTTCCCTCTGAGGACTGCTTTTGCTGTATCCCATAGGTTTTGGACTGTTGCGTATTCATTGTCATTTGTTTCCAGAAACTTTTTGATTTCATCTTTGATCTCATTGTTAACCTATTCATTACTTAAAGCATGTTATTAATTCTGCATGATTTAGAGTGTTTTTGACTTTTTCCCTTGAGGTTGGTTTCTAGTTTTAATTGTTGTGATCTGAAAAGATGCTTGGTATGATTTCATTTTTTCTGTATTTGTGGAGGCTTGTCTTGTGACCTACCATGTTGTCTATCTTTGAGAATGTTCCATGTGCATTTGAAAAGAATGTGTATTTTGCTTCTTTGGGGTGAAAGATTCTGTACATATCAGTTAGATCCATTTCCTCTAGAGTGTTGTTCAATGCCACAATATCCTTGGTGTTTTCCTATTTGAAAGATCTGTCCATTGTTGATAATGGGGTATTAAAATCCCCTAGTGTTAGTGTGTTGCTGTCTATATCCTTTTTGAAGTCCCCCAAGAAGGACTTTATATATTTGGGAGCTCCTATATAGGGTGAATATATGTTTAGCAGAGTTATATCTTCTTGATGGATTGTTGTCTTAAGTATTATGAAATGTCCTTCTTTGTCCCTTTTTGTGGCCTTCATTGTGTAAGATCTATTTTGTCTGAAATAAGTATTGCTACTCCCACCTTTTTTTCATGTGCATTTGCTTGATGTATATATTTCCATCCCTTTACTTTCAATCTGTGTTGATATTTTGTTCTGATGTGGGTCTCTTTTTTTTTTTTTAAGGATTTTATTTATTATTTTTCAGAGAGAGAGGAAGGGAGAGAGGCAAAGAGGGAGAGAGATAGTAATGTATAGTTGCTTTTCACCTGCCTCCAGCTACAGAGCTCGCTGGAGACCTGGCTTGCAACCTGGTTATGTGTCCTGGCTGGGAATGGAACCAGCAACCTTTGGGTTCACAGGCCAGTGCCTTTTCCACTGTGCCACCAGCCAGGGCTGATATGGGTCTCTTGAAGACAGCATATATGTGGGTCATGTTTTCTTATCTATTCAGCTGCCCTATATCTTTTGATTTGCACATTTATCTGTTTACATTTAAGGTTATTATCAATTGATACTTATTTATTGCCATTTTTCCCCTTTGTACCTGTATTTCTCTCTCCCTCTCTCTCTCTCTCTCTCTCTCTCTCTCTCTTTCTTCAGTTTTATTTTAAAGCACTCCCTTTAGCATTTCTTGCAATGCTGGTTTGGTGGAAATGTATTCTTTTAGTCTTCTTTTGTCTGGGGAAACTCCTTATTTCTCCTTCCACTTTGAATGAGAGCCTTGCTGGGTAGAGTATTCTTGGTTGCAGGCCTTTGTTTCCCATTACTTGGATTCTTTTTTGCCATTCCCTTCTGGCTTGTATTGTTTCTGTTGAATAATCATTTGATGACCTTATTGGAGCCCCCTGATATGTTTTTTGCTGTTTCTCTCTTCATGCTTTTAGGATTCTCTCTTTGTGTTTGAAATATGCCATTTTAATTATAATGTGTCTTGGAGTTGGTCTGTTTGGGTTGATCTTCATTGTGACCCTCTGTGCTTCCTGAATTTGAGTAACATTTTCACTCATTATGTTAGGGAATTTTTCTGTCATTACTTTTTTGAACAGGTTTTCCATTCCTTGTTTCTCTTCTTCTGGTATCCCTATAATATAGATGTTATTGTGTTTCATGTTGTCCTGCAGCTCTCTTAAAACCTCTTCATTCTTGTTCAGCCTTTTTTCATTCTGTTGCACTGTCTTGGAATATTTTTCTACTTTGTCCTCCAACTTGCACATCCAGTCCTCTTCTTCCTCTAGCCTACTGTTGATTCCTTCTACTGTATTCTTCAATTCAGAAATTGTATTCTTCATTTCCTCCTGGCTCTTAATGATAGTGTCTATGTCCTTTTTATTGTTGTTGTAGTTCTCAGTAAGTTCCTTGTAGCTTCCCTGGACGTCTTCATAGTTCCCCTGGAGTTGTTTATAGTTTTCTTTGAGCTTGCTAAGCTCATTGAGCTTCTCTATCATCATTATTTTGAATTCCATATCAGATAATTTGCTAGCCTCTGTTTCATTTAGTGATCTTTCTGGGGATTCCTCCTTTCCTTTTGGTGATGGGCTGTTTCTTTTTCTCCCCACTTTTAGGTTTCATTGTAATCCAATCAGACTTTGATCCCCTGCCAGCCTAAGGAAGGATTGATTTAGTTTTAATCCTGTTGGTCTGTGATCTACCACCAGGCTCAGATGCTGTTGGGGTGACAGACTGATTCAGTTGTAAATCAATAAGTCAGCTACCAAACTCAGGCCCTACTGGGCTAGACAGAGAGGTTTAATTGTAATCAGTGCACTCGGTGCAGCCTGGTGGGACAGATTCAGATGTAAATTAATGAATCTGTGATCAGCCATGAGGCTCAGGAGCCACTAAGGTAGGCAGCAAGATCCAATTGTAATCCAATGAATCTGTGTTTGGCCACCAGGTTCAGGAGCTGCTGGGCTAGACAGCAAGGTACAATTGTAATCCAATGAACCTATGATAAGGCACCAGGCTCAGGTGGCGCTGGGATCAACTGAAAGATTCTATTGTAATCCAATGAATCTGTGATCAGCTGCCAGGCTAAGGGGCCACTGGGCTAGACTGAAAGTTTCATTTGTTATCCGATGAGTTTGTGATCAGCCGCCAGTTTCAGAGGCCAGTGGTCAGGAGAAACCAACTCAGTTGCAAACCAATGAATCCACAATCAGCCACCAGGCTCACTGTGTGGGGCTGACTGACTGACCAAGATGTAAGTCAGAGTTTGTAATCAGCTGCCAGGCCCAGGCTCTGCTGAGTGAGAAGGACTGACTCAGTTGCAAAGCAATGAATCCAAGATCAGCCACCAGGCTCACTTGCCATTGTGCAGGGCTGACTGACCCAGCTGTAAGTCAGAGATTTTGTAATCCACTACCAGGCCCAGGTGCTGCTGAGTGAGAGATACCTCTTCAGGTGCCAACTATTGTATCTATGCTCAGACACGGCAGGGAGGGAGAGATTTATTTAGATGTAGATCAAAGAATTGTGATCAGGCACCAGGCTCAGACACTGCTGGGTGGGGAAGATTGCTTCCAGTGGGTGGGGCTATGAGAACCCTCAACGGAAAACCACTTGGAGCAACAGCAGTCTGTCTGTCAGAGGTGCGGCTGATAAGTCAGCACTAGGATCTCCACAGCTGTCTCCCCACTTCTCTCCTCCAAGCCTCCGCCACAAACTCACCCCGCACGTCTCCAGTCCTCTCTGCCCTCCCTCCACTGGAGCCCCGGGGTAGGTGGGTGCCCATGTATTTTTACTGTGGTCACCCTAGTAGTTGTCTGTGTCTAACGCAGTCCCAGGCCAGCAGCCGCCATGGCTTTCTGCCCTTCTCAGCTGGATGCTGCTCTGCTCTGTGCTGTGTTGCTGTAGCTGGGACAGCCCACTGGGGAACCAGAACCACCCGTTCTCAGGTGGGGCCCCTGGCTCCATCCCTTCAGCTACTGCCTCTGGTGGGGGCCCAGCCAGCCCTGTCATGTTTCCATGATTCCTATTAGTCACGTTGTGATGAAGCAGCCTCTTCTGTTCTGTCCGTGGTTATGGGCTTCTGTTCCAGGTGTTCTGTTGGTAATTCCAGCTGACTTTTTCACCAAAAAAGTAATTCCAGATGAGACCTGGAAGGGGACTGGTATAGCTCCACTTACTCCTCTGCCACCTTGCCGGAAGCCCCCAAACATTTTTTTTTAATCAAACACATTGGCTATTAATCAAGACAAGTGTCATGTGTGAGTTGAGGAAGGAAGAAAGGGAGGAAAAAGGAGAGAGAAATTGTAAACCAATTGGTAGAGCTAAGCTAACCCTTTGATGCTCCCAGGAACACATTATTAAGCATACATTCCAAGCCTATAATGTGACTATAGATTTTTTTTTTATGTTTCAGTATGGCATAACAGGTCATAGGCTTTGTAGTTCAGGCTGGAAAAAAATAACACAAAAGATCTGTTAAGTATTTAAGTTATACCAGGGCTTACATAAATACAAATCAATCTTAGAGAACATTTGATACCATCAGTCCTATGAATACGGTAAGCATATCCAGCCTTTAAATCTCTGAAAAGGCATGGTGTTGAGTAAGGAATATCTGTCCCCACATGAACTCATTGTACAAGAGAAGGATTTAAAAGTAGCTCTATTTGTAAGAACATGTGCAAACTTGCCAAAGAGAGATATCAGATACTTTCAGGTGGCCTAAGCCCTAGCTCTTACAAATATGCTTGGATGCTCAGTTCATTGACATCTTATGGTTGAATTTGGAGGGCCCTGGTACAAAACCAAAGAAGTAAAGCCAGTATGTGCAATAGGATCAGTTTTATTCCTTTTCTAAAATCAGCCCCATTCAGAATGGAGGTAAAAAACACCCTGAAAAGTTTAGGTTTTCAATTGAAGACAGGGTTTTAAGCTCAGCTGTCCTGTAGCTTGTGACATGATAGGAAAGAATCACAGTGAGTGCAGGCAGTTTAACAAGAGAAAACCAATGCATCCAGATGGAAAGGACACTAGGCAAACCATTACAGGCAGGAACACTTGAATGCAGAGATACCATTAGTCTTGAATAATGCTATGGAAGATAAAGATTTTCAATAGTTTAGAAAGTAGGTAGATCCCACTTTCCCATTGTCTGAGAAGTAAATATGCTTTAGGGGTTCATTAAAGAATTTTGTGAAAGTAATTTCATGAATAAAAAATGATTTCTAGAATTTATTATGCATTCAGAGTCAGGTAGTCAAAGTAAAATGAGTGCACACACTAATTCAGCAAATAGAAAACATGGATTTCTCTTTCTAGGGAGCTGGGGTTATTTTTCTACGAGAAATGCTAGTTTTAGCCACTCTACCTTTACACCTTGTCCATTATGTCACTTTCCTTCATGCCTGTGCTTACTTTTTAGTTTCTCTCAACCTTTATAATGTGATGTGTCACAGAACTTATGCTATTTTAAAGTAACTCAACCAGACCTACAAACAAAACCATTTCTTAAGAATTTTTTCTTGATATTCCTCACTAGGTTTGGCTGCTCTTAGTATTTTCCTAAGATCTTCAGGCTACTTTTTACTTTAAGTATGATTGGCCATGTTCATTATCATGTTGCATTACTGTTTCACTTCCTTTACCAATGGAATGAATCAGAGGTGAATATCTTGTCAACAAGGACATCACCATCAAATAATATTTATTAATTATTTCGCATGTCTTGGGAATGCATTCAATATCCATTGTTCAATTAATTGATCAATACTTATTATATCCTTAATACATTCTCAGGCATTGCTCATAGCCAATTATGTATCTTTCTTAAATTACTAAGGAATTGATTATCTGTAATAGCTACAATATTCATTTAACAAATTTCATGCATTTTGTATAATATTTTTTATTTCCTTTTATGAGCCGGGTATTATGTACCTCATTTCCAATCTTCCCTCACATCTTAGGAATTATTACCCTCTTTTTATAAATGAGACACTGAGGCCCGGAAGCACTGAGTGACACAGCTGGTGCCACAGATCTTGTAATTGGGGTGGAATTTTTGAAACCTAGACCCTGATGCCACAGCTCACCTCTTTTTACTAGATCACAAGTTTAGGGGCATCTGCCAAACCATCCTGAAATGTCTTCACAGTCAGGGAAACATATCTCAAAATTTCACTGACCATATGGTGCTCTCCATGGTTATTCACTCAGTGAATTATACTTTTACTCAGATTTTGATTAAATAAAGGTTGTAGTCATTGATTTCAAGTGATAAATTAGCAAGGCTATGGGCTGAACAAAGAATGTAGAAAAACGTCAAAGAAAAAAATATGACGTGGGGATAAAATTGATCTGCTAGGGAAAGGGAGACCTATAAATAGATGATCATTATGGCTCTGAAATGAACAATTCTCCTTAGTTGAGAAAATTCTCCAGGAAAAAAATTCTATATTACCAAGGTTCTTTCTTCCCTTATGTCTCCCTTTCTCTCTGCCTCTATTTTTCCCTCTCTCTTTCCATTCCTCCCTTTTCCCTCACTTTCTTTTTTCTTTCCTCTGTTCCACACTGATTAATTACTGATGTGTAAGCTTGCATGCTTGGACCTCAGTAATCAATCAATGCTGGAAAACATACATGTAAGGAGGTAATTATAAAATACAATCAGTTGATAATTGGTAAAAGGTAAAGATTTAAGTAAAGGCAAGCAGATTAAATATATGTGTAGATATATCATTCACATATGTGTGTATATGTATCCAAAATCTTATGTTTTATATATGAATATTTATATAATTAGGATAAATAAATAAACACACACACACACACACACACACACATACATACACACACACAGAGTATATGCTGTGGAAAGTTTCTTGAGAGCAAGGACCATGTGTTATATTTACCTTTTAAAAAATCATCCCTGAATCTATCTTATCCCTGATAACTGATGCTTAATAAATACCTAAATTGCTTTCTTTGACTAATTCTTATTCTCTTCAGCTTCATTTTATTTATGAGTTTGAAATTTTGTGTATGTGTTCAAATTGTATTCAAGACCTCTAAGGACAGCCACCAAACTTATAAAATAGCTATTGCTTCACAAATTTTCAAAGTGTTGTCATATAATTATCACACCTTTATGTTTTTCAAACAGTTTGGGTTCTCACTTTTCAGGTGAGTAGATAGAGGTCACAGATGCCTCCATGACTTCCTGTGGTCACTCAGCAGGGAAAGGTACACCCAAATGCTGGGCTTCCATGCCCTGGGCCTATCACACTATACGAACTCCGTGAGAAAGAGTTTAGAAGGAGACCTCCATACTTCATACACCTAAATTTTAAAAAATATTTTTTTCTTCCACTAGAATATAGTAAAGTAGCAGTATGGGCTTTGTAGATAGTCAGACCTGGAGCCACAATTTACCAACTGTGAGTCTTTGATGGAGTTAAAATTATACCTTCAAAGTTTCAGAGCCTTCATATTTTAAAAAGGGATTAAGGGATTAAAACTATCTCAGAAGAACTGTTGCCTACATGAAATGAAACCACACAAGGCTCCCTCAAAGGGAAGGCATTATTGTCAGAGTAATAGTCTGTATGAGTTAAGGCAATGCAAGGAAGGGTATTATATATTTAATTTCTTCAGGGGGGCATCTAGGAAAACATGAAAATTAAACTGGCCTTTTGAGGAACATAAGCTTAAGGCTGACAATAAATTAATTGAAGGCAGTTTGGACTCCTTTGGATTTGCCTTCTACAAATTTCTAAAGCAATAAATAATAGAAACGATGTTCTGGGGAAAGAGCTCTATATATTAGTATATGCCAGATGGAAAGAATTCAAAACAGGATTCAGAGGTAAAATAATTGGGTTAACTGAGTGAGAAGCAGAAAAAAATTCTCTTAATGTGTCTCCTCAGATGTCCCACAGAAACTTAAAACTCAACATTTCCACAACTGCTTTAAATATAACTTCCATTCTCTGTTCTCTCTCCTTATTCTAACAGTTTTCTCACCCAAACCTAGAAATTTTCTTTACCCCTATATTATCCCATGTAAATAATCTGCTCATAAATCTTGTCAGTTTTGCCTGATAAATATCCTCTCTTCCAACCTCATGGGCATCGCAAGTACTCACAGAATTCCTAGCCTGCAGTGTGTTTTGGGATATTGTGGTGGATGCATGGCTTACAGACTAGTGCAGCAGGCAGATATTCAGCAGATATCCTGGGTGTGGCCATTGCTACAGAGCAGTACAAGGTCCTACTTTTGTGCATCACAAGGCTGTAAATCCTGACTTGAACTGTCAGTGAAGACTTTTTTGGAGAAGTAGCATTAAAACTGAAACCTAAAGAATACAAAGGAGTTAAGTAATGAAAAAGAAGTAAAAAAAAAAAAAATAACTTAGAAGAAAAGACTATCATCTGCAATGGTCCTAAGTCAATAAAGAACATGGTGTGGAGGTGGCAGTGCAACAAAGAATTACATGGAACTAATAGAGGATACATTCTGTGTGTCTTTTCCCAAACTACCAAAATCGTTTTTTCATTTTCTTTTCTTCTCTTTTGGGGTACTCTCATCAGCTTTTCAATTTGCTGCTAGAGTGACCTTTCTAAATGCAAACCTCATTATGCCACAAATTCCAAAATGGTTCCCCACTGCTGCTGAATAAAGGACAAATTCCCCATCTGGCGCATGGAATCCTTCACTTTGCTTCTTGTATCTTTCACCCCCTCTGATGCTAAGTGCTATTTATGGCTCTTCAAAGGACTCCTGTCTGTTGACCTACTTATGTCTTTGCCAAATGCTATTTCCCCAACTTAGAATGCATTTGTTTGCTTGGAAAACTCCTACTCATCCTTTAATGGAACTCAAATACCACATTCTCTAAATCAGATGTCAGCAAATTATAGTCCATGAGCCAAATTCAACCCCTGCCTATCAATGTACAAGAAATAAGCTAAAAATGATTTTTTCATGTTTGAGATTGAAATAAAATCACAAAAAGAAGAATATTTTGTGATACGTAAAAATTTTATTAAGCTCAAATTTCCATAGCCATAAATACAACTGTATTGGAACACAGCTGTGCTTATTTGTTTACACATTGCCTATAGCGTGGCTTGATGAATATTTATTTATTAAAAGATTTTATTTATTATTTTCAGAGAGAGAGGAAGGGAGAGAGGCAGAGAGGGAGAGAAACATCCATGTATGGTTGCCTTTCACCTGTCTCCAGCTATGGACCTGGCTGGAGACCTGGCTTGCAACCTGGTTATATGCCCTGGCTGGGAATCGAACCAGCAACCTTTGGGCTTGCAGGCCGGTACCTTATCCACTGTGCCACCAGCCAGAGCACTCAATGAATATTTATTGAGTGAACAAATGAATGAATGTGAATGGGGTTATGGCCATGGAAGGTGAGAATGAATATGGAAGGTGTTGAGTACTAAATTGACCTTTTATGTTCACATCACAAATTTGTGCTTTAATACTTTTCTTTATTACTTCTAGCTGAATTTTAAAAATGTAATAAAACCAGAAGTCATTTTCATTAAAATGTCAGAAAATGTAAAAGAAGTTTGACTAAAGCTGAGGGATTATGCTGCATATTAAGGCTTTACAAGCCCCAGTAACTAACTCTGAACTTTTATTACCTTGTGTATCATTTCCTGACTTTTATAGGAACCATCCTGGGCAGGATATTCACACATGCTTATGCCTTTGTGTGCTCTTGGGCCAACTGCTCTTTCATATTTTCTTGCCACTGATTTGTCTTCTGCACATAAGGCTATATTAAACTTGGCTAAATAGCAAGGATTGTGAGAAATTAAAAACCATCCATGTACTTAAGAGAATCACATACACACACAGGTACACATTACAGAGAGAAAGACAGACATACACGCAGAATCCACAAGTTTTTTCTCAATTATTAATACAATGGAGGTTCTAGCTTTCACCTAGGATATGTTTATTATAGAGATATAGACAAGTTGGTTCTTTTCATTGAAATGCTGAGATTGGTTCTCCAGACATCTATTTCCAAGAAGTATGTGTGACGTTCCCTGGGAATTAATTCATTCTGAGGAAAAAGAGCATCTAGAGAACAAGTGTAAGGCAGTAGCAGAGATTTGGTGGTCATAGAGGAGAGGTAATTGAAACAGGGTATTTGCCATTTCTAATTATCAGCCAGTCCAGGCCCCATGGGCTCATGTCCAGTCTGTGAATGTTAAATCTGAAAAGACAGTTTTCAGAATATTGGTATGATGTTGAGTCACCATGACACTGCCTTAGGTCCTCTTCAAGACAGTGCATAGAGAAAATAAAAATAAAAAAAGATGGGGTCAAGGTAAGGAGAACGGCCCTTTCTCTCATTTGGCAGCCTTGAATTAAGAACAGATTCATGTTTTGATGGCAGTGACAGAGGCACAGACTCTGGCCCTGATCACGTACAAAGACACCTGCAGAAGAGTTCTATGCAAAGAAAGCTGTACCCAACAGTGAGCCAGCACATATGTCTCTGGGAACACATAAGAGGGCCATGTAAACATGAAAGGTCAGAAGTCTCCTCAAGGAGACCTATATGAAACAGTGGGAAAGTAAAGAAATATCTTCTACAAAGGCTTGGTCATGATAAAGATCATGGCCCATCTGGGAAACTGCAATTCATTTATTTCTTACCAAACCTAGGCAGTGGGTACAGTGATATTCTCCATTTAGCAATGAGAAACTGAAGCATAGAGGAGAAGTAACATGTCTTAAGTTATAAAGCTAAAAAATGGAAGATCTAGGATCTAAACCCAGGCAGACTGACTCTTAGGTCTGTTTTCCTAATGTCTACCACATAACGCTACTAGTTAATAGACACTTCAATTAAATCTGCATTATAAATCATGTACCTTATATGTATAACCTGATTTAAATATGTTGTAGTAAGCTCTTGCTTCATACCTCAACTCACTGTCTCATATCAATAACAGTCATTTATTTTGCTCACCAGCCTGCAGTTTGGACCGGGCTCTGTGAGGAAGTTTCATCTCTGCTTCATCCAGCGTCAATTCAATTAAGGTCTAAAGAATCTGTTTTCTAGATGGCTCATGGACATGCTGGGAAGTTAGAGTTTGCCAGGGCTGAGGACCAGGAGCCTTAGTGACTCTTCATTGAGTGTCTCCATGTGTCCTGGGCTTGCTCACATTTCATAGCCAGGTTTCTTTCTTTTTTTTTTTTTTTTTCTCTTTTCATAGCCAGGTTTCTTATCAATTATCCCATGAGAGAGCCAGGTGAAAGTTGTACTACTTTCCAGAACCTGCCTCAAAAGTCACAAAGAAGCCTGAAAAAGTCAGAGAAGTCTGAGCATGTTCAAGGGGAGATATAGATTCTACTACTCTATGACAGGTTCTGGAAGTACATGTGAAATCAAGAATATTTTTGCAGATCTAAAAATGTTATGTTGTTACTGGTGTGTGCTATGCATTTAGACTACCATGGCTGCATCTTTACTGAACATATAGACATGTTTCTTATCATTACTCCCCAAACCATACAGTATAACAAAACAGTTTACATAGCATTTACATTGTATTAGATATAAGTAATCTAAACATGACTTAAACTTTACAGAAGAATATGTGTAGGTTATAAGCAAATAATACATCATTTTGTATATGGAAGTTGAACATCATTAAGTTTTGGTATCACGGGGGTCCTGGAACCAAGCCCCCACAGACATCAAGGGACAATTGTACCTGAATGGCTGCTTCTCCTATAAGAAGGGCAAGGCTCCATATTCTTCTTCTTCTTACTCTAGAGTTTAGTCCAGGAACTCAATATACACTAACCATACCAAACAAAGAGACCTTTGTTGTCTGATTTATTTTGTTTAATGAGTCCTCAAATTTCAAGTAATCAATTTCTTCCCAAATTCTCCTTTAGGAGAAAAAGCATAATTAAAAGCCAACCAAATGTTATTGGGGATTTTGTCACAAAAGCTGATGCATGTCATATAATTAGACCTATGTTCTATAATTTTTACATTTACTACACTAATTACATTTTGTTAAAAGAAGTGTTCAGAAGCCATTATTGGCATTTATTTTATAGATAAGGAAGCTAAATATCACAGCTGTTAACTATTTTTCCATTGGCCACTTAGAGACAAAGCTCAGACTAAATCATGGATACCCAGTGTTCTTGTTTGTTTCACTTCATCCACTCCATGTATTCAAAGAAAAGTAAACATTAATGTGATGATTTGGAAACTCACTAATCCATTCATTAATTAACTGAAATAGTTTTTGAGTGCTCACTGCCCATGGTGCCATGTTAGGTTCTGGCTATGTAAAATGAGAGTCATAGTTATGATCCTCAAAGGTAGATGTGTTGAAGGGGACAGACATGAGCACAAATAACCCCACACTGCATGAGCAGCCCATTTCAGCACATGACAACCTGTATAATGTGCTTCTGGGGAAAAAGTAAATCCAAATCTAAGGGAAGAATCCAATAGCATTCTTTAGAGGTTAACACCTGAGTTGTGTCTTGAAAAAAGAGATTGTGTCATTGAAGGGTAGAATTCTAAACAACAAAATTTCATAAATGAATTATCAAAAACAAGTTTAACCAGGCCATATGCTGTAGACTGAGGTGCAAGAATGAGCAAGATAATAAGGTCCCTAGCCATGTGCTTTTTTTTTTTTTTTTTTTTTTTTTTTTTTAATTGTAGTAGAAATTGTGAAGGGTTAACAATGGGTAATTTGTCTTTTAAAAGTTCAATGAAGATTGCCCTGGCTGGTGGCTCAAAGGATAAGGCACATAACCAGGTTTCAAGCCAGGTCTCCAGCCAGGTCTGTGGCTGGAGGCAGGTGAAAGGCAACCATATATTGATTTCTCTCTCCCTCTCTGCCTCTCTCCTTTCCCCTCTCTCTAAAAGCAATAAATAAAACATTAAAAAAAAAAAAAGTTCAGTGAAGATATCTGAAGGAGATTTAACTTGGGGGTAGAGAAGAGAAGAGAAAATCAGAGATACTTCTGAGTTAGTGATGTGAGTTTAAAACTAGAGATTGATAGGAAAGTTAACCCTAACTGGGCTAACAAGAAGGCAGAACACTTAGAGGCAATGACACACCATATCTAATGGTCCTGTCATAATCAGCAGTTCATGAAGATGAGCAAGGTTCACACAGCCATAACAGGGACAGGTGGCCTGAGATGGTTCTAGAAAGGTAGGTGGGAAAGGTCAAGAAACACCCATGAGCAACATTAATGAAGACGTTGCAAGACTTAAAAGGGAGATTAATAAAATGATCACATTTGTAATCTTTTTAAAAATGTTTATTTATATTTTTAGAGAGAGGGGAAGGGAGAGAGGCAGAGAGGGAGAGAGAGATCAATGTATGATTGCCTTTCACCTGCCTCCAGCCATGGACCTGGCTGGAGACCTGGCTTGCAACCTGGTTATGTGCCCTGGCTGGGGAATTGAACCAGTGACCTTTGGGTTTACAGGCTGGTGCTTTATCCACTGTTCCACCAGCCAGGGTCCACATTTGTAATCTTAAAAATCACTCTGATTCCATGAGCAAAGCCACAAGGGAGTGAAAGATGGGGTACACCAAAGAACTGAAGGTAATTTTATGAGAGTGGAATTTAGAGCCTGAGGTGAGGAGTTTCAGGAAATGCAGGCTGGACTCAGATCCTGAAGGAAGTCCCTTTCATCTCAGAGTAAGACTTGTGCATTTTATTCAAATGGGAATAGGGACATATTGATAATGTACAAGCAGGAGAATAAGTTCAAACCATAAAAGTCATGCCAAAATGGTTCATGGGTATTTAGGTATGTTGATAATAGATTGACAAATTTTACAAGTATTTTATAAAAAGTTGGAAAGGAAAAATGTCCTGTTAATTTTAATTAACCAGAATTGCTTGTTTCTTCTTTCCAGTGTTTTGATACTTGTGGAGAACCTCAAATGTAAAAAGAAACAATCTTAGACATGATAGAGAAGAGAAACTATGCCAGTGGCATAGACTTTCTGGTAAACGTATATGAAATCTCCCAGGAAATGCCTGGGCATATACCCAAATGGTGCCTACCTGTGTGATGCAACCTAATGCTGCCTCTACTTGCTACAATCTTACTTGGTGCCTCTGGGTGGTAATTACAGATTATTTGATCTTAGTCAATAAAATACTTCTCAATTTCCTCTGAAGACATCAGAGGTGTACTTACTATAATAAAAATATTTTCCCATGCCACTATTTGAATTTCAAACAAACATGTCTAGTCACTCAATTTCTAGCTGCTTACACAAGTTTTTATAATGTACAGGCTAAATGCAAATAAAAAATATAACAACATTACTCATGTTTCTGTAGGAAAAGTGGATGGATATTCAATAAACTACACATAATCTTAACTTGTCTGTTGATCAAGTTCATGACAATTAACTTCTTGATTAATTTATGCTGGCTATCTCCTGTGACAAGACTATGTTCTGAAGTTTATATTACACTGATGATGCAAGAAACACCTACACTCAGAATTTGAGAGGTAAGTTTGAAAATTCAATGAAATCTTATGGAATAATTTTCTCAATCATTTGTTTCAGATATATCATGGTCCAAATTGTGTCCCTCAAGTGATCATAATCATTTATCTGAGAGTTTGCCCGTAAAAGCAGAAGCAGTCCTATTTCACACCTGCTGTATTATAAAAAGGTGCTATTCTATTTAAGAATTTATGAGGCTGCTACTTTTAAGTGCACGTATAGAAATAGTAGACTCAGGAGAGGGACAAAGATCTTGCGTTTGTCCAGTGATTAAGTAATTAAACCTCATCAATATATTCATAAGGACTAGAAAGAAAAATCCCATCCTGAACTCAGTGCCATCATCACCTTGGGCATGTGAAACAGTTTATATTCCTGTTACTTTGGTAAAATACAACTTTAAGTTTAAAAGTTGAATGTTTGCTGTATACTACATCACACTGTGTTATGTAATATTAAATAGCAACCTAAATAAATGATTTTTAACTGTCAATGATATGATTATTATATGTTCAGTAAAAAAAAAATGTATTTGAAACAAGTGAAAGAACTCATGTTTTATGTCAAATGTCTTCCAAACACCAGAATCTCTTTGTATTACGATAATTCAAATAAGGTTAATAAAAATTATAATTGGCATAGTTTGTAGTAAAAGTTGAAGTAATATTCTAAAAATGCATTAGTAATAGTGTTTAAATTTGGCTTCATTCACTAATATAAAAAGCATTAAAATGTCTTGTTTCTGAGAAATATAAAATAGCACCAAATCAAGGGGCATGAAATTTGACAGCTCTGCTTTTGAATCGCACATAACCTTGAGGAAGTTAAATATGTATAGTATAAGTTAAATAAATAGAGAAGTTAAATAGTTATAAAACATACAAGACTACAGGAAAATGGATGCCATAATGCAAATATGTGATTAAATAGGAATCAAATTAGCGATAAAGACATTAAGTACCAGGAGATCATATGCTACAGAGTGCAGTGTGTTGTTGTAAGGAAAACTTCATAGGGAAGTTAGAAATTATTAGACAATAACGCACTAGTAGGAAATGAGCAGTCGAGAAGCTCAGTAAAGGTTTTTCAGGAAGGGAGTGGTGGGAAATGGGGTAGATGTGATATAACAAACAGGAGGTTAACTAGGAAAGGAGCACCTAGCATTAATATCAGGCAGTGACTGAATTAGTCTGGAGGCAATGGTCTGGATTTGAATATTTATAAAAGGGCATAGTAGGAAGTGGACTGGAATGTTAAGTTTAGGAATGCATGGGACTCCTTTAGTCACACTCTTACGAAAACTTGCCACTGAATGGTAGTTTTTTCACTTCTCTCAACCTATGATGGTTCATGGACTTCTGATAGATCGGACTGTCACTAATTTTCCTGGTCAATTTATCTTCTCATATTTTGAAACAAAATGTGGAGCTTGGTACAAACTGACTTTTTCAAACAAAGCATGCAGATATCTGCAAAATCAGTTTCTGGAATGGGCATTTCAGTTAGTCTAATCTCAATTGTTTATAGGGCATTTATACTTTGAAATCCTGCTACGCTTCCCTCTAATCAGGTCCAAAATGAAACACTTCCTCGTTCTGGATGTCTATATTCTTTATATTTGCCAAAGGCATGGAAGGACCATTCTACTTAACAACTTAATGAGGATGCTACTTGTAAATACACCTTTTGCAATAGTAGACTCAGGAGAGAGACAATATCATAGCTGCCTGGGGTAGGAGCTGTTCCCCAATGTATAAAAGAACATTACAATTCATCATTAATCATCTAAGTGAAACGAGTGCTGTCAGTAACTACACTGGTACAGCAGATGTAAATTGGATGGTCCTGGGGAAACCAGGATTAATAATCTCTCTAGGTAATTTTTCTGTCATGATATCCTGCCAATTCTTTAACTCTATTTTCCTCTCTTCATTTTTATTGCTTCTGCCCCATCTATATAATGAATTAAATAGCACCCTCCTAACTTTCTTGCTAGTCATCTATCCCTCTACCTGCTGATAAATATCCCTGAATCTGTATTTCTAGTGTCACACCCTTGTTCAAGAATGCACAGTGAATCTTCATTGTTTCCCCCCAAAAGAATAAACTATTTTCTGGCACTTAAGAAACAGCTTGATCTGCATCTATCTACCTGCTAAAAGCTTCTACTACTCCTAACCACAGCATTGGATTGAATTCCCCCAAAGTATTTATTTTCTTTTTTCATTATTATTTTTTGCTTGTGCCTATGCTATTTGGATAGCCTAGCATATGCACATCTATAGTTCCACAACTTTCTATGTCTTCTAGTCAAGCTACTATATAAACTTAACAAATTGTATAATCATGCTTCCTTTTTTTAGAGCCTTCTGATACTCAACTCTCCTCCAAGCTTCTTATAACCTTATATTAAATTTTTGATGAACCATGAGGCTTTTGTGTTCATACTCCCTTTTAGGTTTGTGTTCTTAAGTAAGTTTCTTTAGCTAGATTGTTAATTCCTTGAGGATACAGACTAGAGTGTCATAAATCATTCACTCTAGTGTGTTTTAAAATATATGAGATGTATCTTTCACATCAAAATTACTTCCTCTCCCTCTCCTGCCTGATCTCCCCTTAGCCATGTCTAGAAAGCAAAACAAGACGGAAAAAAAAAAAAAAAAAAAAAAAGGCGGGGGGAAGCTGCTTTATATTTCATTATTATCTACATGATAAATTTAAAGTTATGGTATCCTCTCATTACTAAGTGAGATAAATTTCAATACATGGAAGCATTAATGTTCTATGTCTTCAATATCTATGCCAAATTCAGCCAAATAATTTTCAGAAAGACAAATAGCTTGCTTTCCCATGTATAAATGACTCATATACAAAAATTTCCTGACTGCAATTATACCTGATGAAATTTAAATCTGGCAATGTTTTCTGTGCTTTTATATTTTCTCTACCTTTGAATTTGAATGCCTTATGTAAACCTAAAGCTAGTTGCTGAGTTTCTACTGTTTCCTCCACGTGGCTCACTGGCCTGGCTGTTTATCAACAGGCTCTGTTCTTTAGTCACGGTGGTTCTTTATTCAGTGTCTATATAAACAGAACTGAGGGTGGCTGAGAAACACTAAACCCTTGGCATGGGAACCATCATTCCAGGCTGATATGAGGCCAACACCAAGGTGGATCCTTCTTAGAGTTCCAATGTAGCCTACAGGAAAGACGCCTTGCCTTACTCTTTTCTTCAACTTCTGGAACATACTTTTCTTCTGGTCCTTTTCAGGAAGGAAGGAAACACTGATGTTTCAGATTTCCATTTTCTTTTTCCTTTTATTCCTTGGGCAGAAAGAGGGGATAAGCTTTTGTTCCCTCTAGCTTCCCTCCTTCTCTTTGATTTTAGCAGCCTGCTGCACACTCAAGAGCTAGAATCCTTGGATGTGTTAAAAGAGAGCTTGTTTTCTCTACACATAAAGCCAGGCTTTATCTCACTGTTATCTTACAAAAGGCTAAGTCTCAGCCTTCTTCTGCTCTAACCCAGATTTAAGAGTATATTAAGATCTAGCTTTATAATGTTTGAAAAAATAAATATCTGGACTACATATGAATTAGATAAAATGCTTTTTTAATTGATGGGGAAAATCCCCACAAAACATACTCCTGTGTGAAGGCAATATTTTTCATAATCAGATCCCAGTAGTACGTAGCTATAAATGTATTTCTTACCATTCTACAGAGTCATAGGGCATATGTGTAGTTATAAAAAATTCAAAGCTTAAGCTTGAATGCTCAATGAGGTTACCCCACATATTCTAAAATAAAGTTAAAAATACCAGCTTTCTCTATAGTGCCATTTTGGGCAATAATTATTGTTACTGTTAATTGCTAATATATTGCATCCTAAAATTATTCACTCAGAACAAAGACATTAATAATACACTATTGGAATTTTAAGAGATGAAAGCAGCCTGCTAACTCTTTGGTTATACTCTTTTCCTTTCAATTCAATGTTCATTCATTCAGTATTTATTAAAAGCCTACTTTGAACCAAGGCTTTCATGGGGTGAAGCACTAGAGATGAAGATGATTAACATGGGTATTCTACCAGAAGAGCTAATATGTGTATTGTGTGCTAGACATTTTCTTTATTATATTTCTTCTTTTGTTTAACTTCATAATATAATAGCTTCCCAAACATATGGCAGGTATTTATCTGAATGATGAGTAGAAAAGAAGTCACTATTTTACCCAATAGATTAATAATATTCTACTCTTTATTCATAAGTTCAGTTATTCATTAAAATTTTTGCATATTAATTTGTCGATAACAGCAGTTACTTGGAGTCAACTGCTATAGTTGTCTTCTTGACCTAAGCTGTCTATCTTGGCTTTCAAAGAGATTTCAATCGACTGAGTTTGTATACATGACAGAGCTATTAGAGTCTATGAATATGAAATAAGGAGAGAGAGGTTTCCTGCGTGGAATGAGAACCTTCAAGAGGAATGGATAACTTGAACTGATGTTGAAAAAATAAAAGAAAATGTAATAGTTAAGTGGGAAAAGGGCAGTTTTGTTAAAGTAAACCACATACACAGAGGACTGAAGTCTCAAGAAAACTATTTCTTTAAGCCTGAAATGTAGACTATGCCAAAGCGCCTGCTGCAATTTTGTTGGGCTTAAACAGGTATCAAGTTAAAACATGACATTTCCTAGTCTTCTCTGCAAATAAGGAATTAAGAATGGCAATGTACCTCAGGTCTGGTTAATGAGTTAAAAGCGGTTGTTGTGGATTGAGGTTTCCAGGCAAACTCCTTAAAATGGGAAGTGAGCCAACGGGCTCAGCTGGGATGGCTTTTTGCTTTTCTCCCTTCCTATTCTTCCTACCCAGAATCTAAACATGCAGCCCATAGAAAGAACAATGAATGCCTTGGGAGTGCAAAGTAACAAGCAAGCAACAAGGATGGCTGAGCAGAAAGATGCCAGGAGCCTCCAGCCCTGAGACAGGATAGAACAGCTCTGTTGACTACCTATCATAGAGAGACCTCATTACCAGAGGGAAAAATTCCTTCATTAGTTAAGCCAATGATTTTCAGATTGGGCAAACTGATGGAGGGAACCTGAACAGACTAGAGAGAGACAACCCTGATGAGGCCTGTGTCAAAAGTATAGAGGCAGTCCAGTTGAAATGTGCTAATGAACCTAGTCAGAACTATAGGATGTGTGGAAATCTGGTGGAGAAAAACACTTGCCTATGTGCATTGATAGTGACCAAGAGACAATGCACACCCATTGCATCTTACAAGCTTAAAAACTGCTGACAGAAGTCCTTCCTCGGCAGGACTCCTACAGGGCCAAGAGGGCTGGGAGTCCCATTGCCCAGCTCCATGGGCCCTCCCCAGTCCTGGAGCAGCCCTTCCCCCTCAACCCCCAATAAACCCATTGCCTGCTCCCGCTTTGGTCTCTAGGTGATCTCTCAGAGCAAAGCCGCCTTGACAGCCTACACAGTTACAGAATTTGAATTGTGTCTGGTAGAGGTTCTTAAACTTCGGTCCATTTGACAATCACCAGAAAAGTCTACTGAACATGCACACTTCTGAACCACACCCACATAGATGATGATTCTGATTTCAATCATTGAGGTGGTACTTTTAGAAATTTCAACTTCTTCTGATGCTGGTTTTAAGACCACATTTAAACAAACCACCCAAACCCAACAAATGACAAAAATATCAAAACCTACTCAGAGTTGTGGATATGGAGTAACTGATGCATTTGCATGGCAAAGTAAGGCAGGTGTTCTTTGTTTCTCTTTCTCTTCCTTTCCATTTTCCTACCACATGTTGGGAGACAACACTGTTGTCCACAATTTACAAAACCTGAATCTATGACATCTGTGTCTGGGCATAAGGCTACTAAAGAAATTATTTTATGTTTAATTTAGCAACCCTTAAATAGTACTTACTGTGCTACAGGCACTGTTCTAAGAATTTGACAAGTATTAATTCATTTAACTTTTATAAGACCTCTATGCAGTAGGAACTACAATTATTCCATAGTTGAGAGAGATATTAAAATAACTAGGTCACAGAGCTCTCAAGTGCCTATGCTGCATCTCAGCTTTGGCCATCACAAATGTATTATTTGCAGTTTCTACTGCTTCTCAGTGACCACAAAAAATCCATGATTTATTCAACTATAATAAGAACCAAGACATTATTACCATATGGCTGTTCTGAAACATGAAAATCTGGAGAAATGGAGATCTTGTAATGAAAGCATCTAGCCTGAATTTGAATCTCACAGGCAGTAATGTTGGTTTTGATAAGCAAGGTACTTAGCATCACTCATCATAAAACATGTGTTTCTTAGTTTCTGAATCTCCGGCTTTTATGAATTTGGGAATCCTCAAAGATTTGGAGCTGTAACTAGTACAAATATTATGGGTCTACATTAGCATTTCTCCAAATATATTTTTCCTTAAACAGTTGTTCAACAAGATGTTAAATTTTAAAAAGGCTTCCTATTGAAAACAAATTGGGGAAATATTTGGGTACACAAAATCTTCACCGCAGGATCTATCAGAAGCTGAATACGAAAAAGGCCACTGTAAGTCTCCAAGAGAGAAATATATGTGGCATTTCCTGAAAATTTGACCATGGAATCCCTTTTTTTTTCCTGAGTTTTAAGTAATGTTCCATATTACCCAATTCTAAAAATCATAGCTTGCTTCATAACTTGGCCACACGTGGGCACCTCCAAGCCCAGTGCAATTAGCAGCTATTTGTACATCCCTTTGTAATCATGCCGGGTAGCTCTGGGTAGAACATCGGTGGCAGCTGACCTTGGCCTGCACATCTCGAGAGGCCCCAGAGCAAGCACACCTGGTGTACAGCTTCAGACCACACTGAAGCACAAGCCAACCACCTCCATAAACAACACACACAAGGGGTGGACTCAGCAGGCACCAAAGCCACACTGTAGTAATTCCTGCTCTGTAGGGAGGGCTCCTACACAGATGATCCTCCACAGTGGTCCATGGTTACAGCCTGTACCACAACTAACACCCTGTGGGTAAATCCGTCCCATTGTCCATGGTTAACCATCAAAGTTTAACTATAACAGGACAGTGTGTACACAGCCCACAGAGAAGGATGTGCACCTGAAATGGCCAGCTTATATGATCTGGGAGGCAGTGACGCTGGGCCCTTACAGGACACCTATTTTAAAGACCACTCTATCAAGCCTGGGAAGTGTAGCAGATCTATTTAATACACAGAAACAAACTAAGGGAGGCTTCCAAAATGAGGAGACAAAGTAACGTGTCCAAAAGAAAGAACGGAACAAAACTCCAGAAAAAGAACTAAACAAAACAGAGACAAGCAACCTATTAGCTGCAGAGTTCAAAACAATGGGTATATAGATGCTTAATGAACTTAGTGAGAACTTCACCAGTATGAATAAAGACCTGTCAAAAATGAAGGCTGGGCAGAGGGGAGAGTGTGCAGGGGGAGGAGGAAGCAAAGAAGGGGAGCAGTTTAGTCAAGGAACTAGCATGGAAGAACCATGGACATGGACAACAAGTGGGATTGACTTTGGGGGTAAGTGGGTGGGTAGGGAAGGGGACAGAGGGGAGGAAAAAGGGGATGGATGTACTACAACAACAATAAAATTAAATTTAAAAAAAATGAAGGCTACATTAACTAAAATGAAGAATAATTTACAACAAATCAGTAGATGAAGCCAAGAATCAAATCCATGATTTAGAACATAAGGAAGCAATACATAAATAAATAAATAAATAAAACAAAACAAACAAAAAAACTCAATGAGGATGCTGTAAGAACTCTCTGGCACAACTCCAAGTGTACCAATATTTGCATCACGGGGATGCCAGAAAATGAAGAGAGAGTAAGAAATTTAAAATCTATTTAAAAAAGTATTGACAGAGGGGATGGGGTGGGTGGGGCAGGGGAGAGCAAAATGGGGAAATGAAACAACTGTAATACAACAACAACTAATTAATAATGAAAAAAGTAATGACACAGAAATTTCTTAATCTGGTGATTGAAATAGACATACACGTCAAGGAAGCAGAGTCCCAAACAAGATGAACCCAAAGGGATTCACACCCAGACACATCATAATTAAAATGCCAAAGGTTAAAGACAAAGAGAAAATGCTAAAGGAAGCAAGAGGAAAGTAGTTTCTCAAGACAGCTCCTATAAGACTGTCAGTTGATTTTTCAATAGGAACTTGGCAGGCCAGAAAGGGTTGGCAAGCAATATTCAAAATGATGAAAACCAAGGACCTACAACTAAGATTATTCTATCTAGAAAAGCTACCATTTAGGATTGAAGAACATATAAAAAAACTTCCCAAACAAGAAAAAAAACTAAAAGAGTTCATCACCACCAAACCAGTAGTACATATAACGTTAAAGGGTCTTCTTTAAGAAGAAGAAAAAAAATGATTAAAAATATGAACACAGAAATGGCAATAAATTCATATCTATGACTAAATCTAAAAAAACCAAATAAATAAACAAGCAGAACAGAAACAAACTCATAAATACTGAGAACACTTTGAAAGTTGTCAGATGGACAGGAGGTTGAGCTGGCTGAAAAGGTGAAGGGTTTAGGAAGCACTAATTGGTAGTTATAGAATAGTCCCAGTGGTGTAATGTAAAACACAGGGAATATAATCAATAATATTCTAATCTGTATGGTGTCAGCTGGGTATAAGATTTATCAGGATGGTCACTTTGTAAGCTATATAATGTCTAATTATTGAATTGCACACCCGAAACTTACATAATACTGTATGCCAAATTTAATTGAAAAATACAAAATGAAAAACATTTATGATTCTATGATTTTTAGTTTGGTACATTATTAAGATCTATAGACTTTATAATCACAGTTTTTAATAGTTAATTGTACACATGATTAAGTTTTTTTTTTCATGTCATTACTTTTTGGTGATTTTCTCTTTTATGGTGTGGTGTGCATTTGCAGGCTTCCTTTTTATATTTTCACAGCTGATTAACTCCCATAGACTGATAGGCTTTTCTCTATATTAATATCGCTAGCCTGATTATAGTAAAATTTTGCAGGTTAGAAGTTTTAGAAGATACTCTTTATTTAAAGTATCTTCTACACCTCCCCATGATGTGGGCCTGACTGCTTGATTCTGAGAAAGCAATCTCTTTTCCCTGTTTCCAAGGTTTAAGAGACTCAGCCTGCAATTCTGATACTAATACATTATTGATGAACAAATCATGGTCAGACATTCACTAAAAGTGTTGCTGATTTTTAAGTTCAGTTCAAATTTACAAAGTAAGTTATGCTACATTCTTTTTTAGATATGAACAAAATGTAAGAAACAGAAATTAATGCATTTAGTTTGATAAACTTGATCACATTTGACATTTGGAGGCTTAAAATTTATCTTTAAAGTATAAAAGCTACCTTTTTGAAGCCAAGGAAGAGAACAGAACTTAATTTAGTAGCCAAATGCCAAAGCATTCTGTAAAAATCAAATTGGAAGTAGAGGAGTTTTCTTGCTTTTCAACAGCTGGCAGAGTCTCATGCTGAGAAAAACTGGGCAGATTTTTATGCCAACTCTACAATTATGAAAAAAGAAACAATGCTCCCTCCCTGGCTCATACACACACACATACACACCACATATACACGCACATATACACAGACACTATCCCCCATACTCTTTCTTCTAAGCAATTTGAATTTTCAAAAGGAAAAAAATGTACATGAGTGAAATGATAGAGCATATTTTCCTCAAAGGTCCTGCGAAAATACCTGATAATAACAAATGTAAATGCTTAAACTCAGAAAAGAACATAATTTTATTATTTATTTTAAATATTGTATATATAATTTTTTTAGAGAGAGGGGAAAGGAGAGAGATGGGGGGGAAGCATCAATGTATGGTTGCCTTTCACCTGTCTCCAGCTACAAACGTGGCTGGAGACCTAGCTTGCAACCTGGTTATGTGCCCTGGCTGGGAATCTAACCATCGACTTTTGGGTTCACAGGCTGGTGCCTATCCACTAAGCCACAAGCCAGGGCCTAGGAAATAATTTTTAAATAATTTTAAATTTAATTAGTAAATTCTAAAATGATACAGTCCAAAGAAATAGCCCTCTAACCTGATTTAAAGAAGAAATATAATTTTTTTTTACCCCACCTCATACAGACACTGAAGTCCTGGGTACATATCATCATTGGTACACACGACACATGAGCCCCCTCACTTTATATTATTTCCTCCTTTGTCCCTAACTCCTGTATTATTCCCTTCATCTTACTGCCTTTCACTCTATTGTGACTGATGTACAGCATTGTGGTGTTGGAAATATATGTATTGCTGAAAAGACACAGCCTGTAGACGTTTTTGCTACAGCTTTTCTCTTTCTTACTGAATCAACACTGTATGTGAGGCATGTTAAATACAGCTGCAAATTTTTGGACATTCCCTCCATTAAAAGACAAGTTCACATCTCTTGCTTTGAATCTGGTGCACTCTGTGAATATTTTCACTAACAGAATATGGCAAAATTGACGCCTCTCATTTCAAAGCCCAGGACTTCAGAAACTGTCAGCTTCTACTTTTGCCCTTAGAAACACTCCCTAGGAGCCCTGAGATACCAAGTAAGAAATCCACCTCCCCTGAGAACACTAGGCTGGCAAAGCCATATGTAGGCATTCCAGTTGTTAGCCCCAGTTGAGTCCAGCCTTCCAGCCATTTCTACCAAAGCACCAGGAATGTGAGTTAAGCCATGTGTGTGGAACCTTTTACTATTATTAAATATCAGTTGGTCATACCAGTTAATGTCATGTAAAGTACCAGAATCATCCAGTCGAGTTCTGTACAAATTTCTGGCCCACAAAATTGTGAGATGATAAATGGGTGTTTTTTGAAGTCACTAAGTGTGGGATAGTTTGTTAGTTGGTAATAGATAATACAAATAATACTCTACTGCAAGTGCCACTACTTTGACTTCTGACTGCCATAGATGTAGTGTTGTATGTCCACTGTGGCCCATGAGTTCTTTTTAATTTATATAAATATTGCCATTGTGTTATTGATCCGTTCTTTTATTTTTGTATTCTACTCTCTTTATAGGATCCATACATGTGGCTTTTTGAAAATCTAGTACTCTTCTTTCAAGTGTTAAAATTATAGTCATCACATATGTTTCATCATTGTAGGACCAAATACAATACTGTGATACTTATTCTTGTATATTATTATCTGTCATCCAATGTGATAATTCCTCTGGGATATATTCCAAGGAGTGAGATTTCTAAATGATATGTCATATGCACATTTAGTTTTGTTTAATGGTGCTACACAGCTCTTCATAGTGATACCATACATTTATACTTATCATATATGCTGTTATATCAAGAGTTGCTGCATTTTTCCCTAATTTTGTGTTTTCTCTTTTTATGCCTTTATACTTTTCTTCCTTTTATTGCATAATTTTTTCTTGTGTTAATTTTAAAGTTATGTATAATTTTGTATTCTACTGATAATTAACAAATTATTAGTCAGGATTCAGTTACAAGCAATACAATCTTTTATTAAGTATATTTTATTATTGATTTATGCTGCTACAATTGTTCCAATTTTCTTTCCCTTTGCTCCCCTCCACCCAGTACCCACTTCCCTCCAGCAACCCCACCCCTCTTAGTTCATGTTCATGGGTTGTGTATAGAAGTTCTTTGGCTTTTCCCTTTCCTATTTTATTCTTAACTTCCCTTTGTTGATTTTGTAACCACCAATTATGTTCCCTAATCCCTGCACCATTGCCCCCATTCTACCCTTTCCCCTTTCCAACTGATAACCCTCCAAATGATTGCCATACCTATAATTCTGGTTCTATTCTAGTTTGCTTTGTTTGTTTTTGTTTTTACTTTTTTAGGTCCTATTGTTGATAATTGTGAGTTTGTTGTCATCTCAATATTCATAATTTTAATCCTCTTTTTGTTAAATTAAGTCCCTTTAACATTTCATATAATAAAAGCTTGGTGAAGATAAACTCATTTCGATTTACCTTGTCTGGGAAGCACTTTATCTGACCTTTTATTCTAAATAATAGCTTTGCTGGATAGAGTAATCTTGG
Organism: Noctilio leporinus; assembly: GCA_004026585.1. NCBI lineage: Eukaryota > Metazoa > Chordata > Mammalia > Chiroptera > Noctilionidae > Noctilio > Noctilio leporinus. Next base: position 48,249 of record PVIW01001011.1, on the reverse strand, counting down.
TTGAAGGTCTTTGGTTTTAATCACTTGAATACATCTTGTAAGTCCCTTTTTTCCTGAAAAATTTCTTTTGAGAAGTCAGCTGAGAGTCTTATGGGAACCCCTTTGTAAGTAACTCTCTTCTTTTCTCTTGCTGCTTTTAAAATTCTCTTTTTATCTTTGGACTTCGGCATTTTAATTATGCTGTATCTTGGTGTGGTCTTCTTTACATCTAGCTTGTTTGAGACTCTCTGTGCTTCCTGAACTTTTATGTCTATTTCTTCATTAAATTTGGGAAGTTTTCATTCATTATTCATGTAAGTTTTCAGTTTCTTGTTCTTCTTCTTCTCCTTCTGGCACCCCTATGACTTATATTTTGGAACATTTAAAGTTGTCCTAGAGGTCCCTAAGCCTCTTCTCATTTTTTTTCAATGCTTATTTCTTCATTATGTACTGGTTGACTTTATTTCTTTGGTATCTTCCAAATTATTAACTTGCACCCCATTTTCCTTCTCTTGATCATTGGTTTTGAGTGGATTTTCTTTCATTTCATTTAGCATAGCTTTCACATCTTCCCTTCTACCTTTATCATACTCAAGAATACTGTCAAGTCTATAAGCATCTTTATCACCAATGTTTTGAACTCTGCATCTGTTAGGTTGGCTATCTCCTTGTCACTTAATTCTCCCACTGGAACCTTGATCTGTTCTCTATTTTGGGACATACTTCTCTGTCTCCTCAACTTAACAGCCTCCTATGTTTGCTTCTGTGTCTTGGGGAGAACTGTTGCACCTTTTACATTATAAGGGGTGGAGCCTTAGGTATTTGTCAGTGTAGGGTGACCTGTTTCATCACTTTGTGGCACTGTATGTGGGGGAAGGGCCTGAGAGGGAAAAATTCCTCTTGCTCAGCACTCATCACTTTTCTAGGCACTTCTCCCACTTTCTGTATGGGACTGGTGCCCTCTAACTCTTTCCCTGGTCATAGTTACCAGAGAGGGTGGGTCTGTGGACATTCTAGGATAGTGGAGGCCCTCTAAACAAATGGACTCTTATGAGAGATTGGCAGTTTCTTCCTCTGCCCCAACCCCCACTGGTTTTCATAGTCAGAAGCAATGAGGTTTTATTTTCTGTGGCTCTGGAATTATGAGCTACATGGTCTGGTCTGATGCTTGGAGTGCTCCCCAGGTGTCCCCACCTACTTTTTTAAACGTGTGACTTCACTTTCCACTGTCCAGCCACAGCCATTGTCATAGTCACCACCATACCTTGTCCTCTCCACCCTGTCTCCACCCCTCTTACCTATCTTCTTTATATCTTTGTTTGTTGGACTTGCATGCAGCACAATTTTCTGAAACTTCCAGTTGTCTCTAGTTTTGAGGTAGGTGTATTCTTTCTTAGTTTGGAGAAAGACACAGCATGTCTACATATGCCTCCTTCTTGCCTGGAAGTCCTAATAAACTTTCTTTAGCTAGTTTTAGCAGGAAAGTATTCATTACAGGGTTTTAAATAATTTATGAACTCATTAGAAGAGCTAAAGGAACATATCTAGGTTGAGTTTTAAATATTTTCTTTATTTTTTTGAAACATGGAGGGGAGGGAGAAAAAGAGGTGAGAGAATCATTGATCAGTTGCCTCTTGTCCACACCCCAAACAGGGACCAAACATGCAACCCAGGCATTTGCTCTGATTGGGAATTGGACCAGCAACCTTTTGCTTTGTGATACAGTGCCCAACCAACTGGGCCACTTTGGTTAGGAATCTGAGTCGAATTTTAGAAACAATTCAGCGAAATTCTCAGTCATTGTTTCCTTAAATATTTAATCCCTTCCACTTATACATTTTTCTTCTGTGGGTCCTACTATTGAATTATGATTTTTGGATCTCTTGATTTTTTTCTCATATTTTTTATTTCTCTCATTTCTTAATGTTATTTGGATAATATCTTCTATTAATTCTTGCACTCTATGCATTTTCAGCTTTATCCATTCTGATATACATCCTACATATGGAATTCTGACAATTATAATTTTTAAAATCATAATTTCCAACTAGTTCTTTTTAAAGCAAGGTTTATTTCCTGCTTTAAATTACCAGTATCTTCCCTTACTCCTTTGAGAATATAAAGTTTATTTTAAAGTCTGTTCTCACTGACCTATTGTATATCTTCTAGTAGAAGGTCTCTAGTTCATTGTCTTTATTTTATCTTGCACTCCTCAGATTTGTCTTACTTTTTCCTGAGAGCTTATACTTCCCTAGATAAAGGAACTGGCAATAGTGAATGCGATAGGTAGTCTACAGGGTGGCTGTCAGTGACCCCACCTCCAGTATTTCTAAACTTATGCAGTCTCCTCCTCTTGCATGTGGGCTGGACCAACAACTTAATTCTAATGAGAATATGGCATGGAATCTCACTTAAAAGATTAGATTAGAAAAACACTGCAAAACCATACAAATCCTAGAAGAAAAGATAGGCAGTAAAATCTCAGACATCTCTCAGCAATATTTTTGCCATATGTCTCCTAGGGCAATGTGAAAAGAAAAAGAAAAAATAAACAAATCGGATTACATCATAATGAAAAGCTTCTGCACAGCCAAACAAATTCAATAAAATGAAAAGGGAACCCACTTTATGGGAGAAAATATACACCAATGATACATCAGATAAGGGTTTAACTTCTAAAACATACAAAGAACTTATATAACTCAACACCAGGAAGATAAACAATCCAATTTAAAAAAGGGCAAAGGACTTGAATTGACATTTCTTCAAAGAAGACAGACAGATGGCCAATAATCATTTAAAAAAATCCTCAATGTCAATAATCATCAGAGAGATGCAAATGAAAACCACAGTGAGATATCACCTCGCATGTGCCACAATAGTGACAATCAAGAAATCAACAACAAAAAAAGTGCTAGCAAGGATGTGAAGAAAACGGAACCCTAGTGCACTGTTAGTAGAAATGCAGATTGATACAGTCACTGTAGAAAATGGTATGGAGTTTCTTCACAAAATTAAAAATGGAACTGCCTTTTGACCCAGTGATCCCATTTTTGGGGTCATCCTAAGAATTACAAAACACAATTCAAAAGAATGGATGCACTTTTACGTCCATAATAGCATTATTTATGATAGACAAGATCTGGAAATAGCTCAAATACCTATCAGTGGATGAGTAGATAAAAAAGCTGTGGTACATTTACATAATGGAATACTACACAGCCATAAAAAGAAGGAAATCTGACCTTTTCAACAGCATGGATGGACCTGGAGATTATTATGCTAAGTGAAGTAAGCCAGCCAAAGAAAGACAAATATTATATGATCTCACTTACATGTGCAATCTAATGAACAAAATAAACTGATGAACAAAATAGAAACAGAGGCATGGATACATGAAACAGACTGACAGCTGTCAGAGGGGAGGATGGGGGACGGGTGAGAGAAGGGGAAGGGATAATCCAAAGAACGTATATGTATAACCCATGGACACAGACAACAGTGTGGTGATGGGCAGAGGAAAGGAGGAACTGGGGCCCGGATGGGGGTGCATAAAGTGGGAGGAGATTGGGACTTAAAAAAGAAGAAAAGCAGGTAAAATATATTTTGTGAGAGGTAAAAATGTTGAGTCTATTTCCTATTGAGTTGAGGAGTAACATGCCTCAACATGTTTACATGACAGCTCTGACATTAAAACATGGGCTCAAATTTCCATTTTGCCATCCCTCCACCAAGTTGCCTTTTCCTTTAGAAAGATATCCAGCATTTCTGCCTAGAATGTTTTCCCCCTTCATCCTTCTTTAAAAAAGGGTTTATTTATTTATTTATTTTTAGAGGGAGAGGATGAAAGAGAGGAAGAGAAACACCATTGTGCCAGGGAAACATTGATCAGTTGCCTCTAACACATCCCCAAATGGAGTACTTGGTCTGCAAGCTAGGCCTGTGCCCTGACTGGGAATAGAACTGGTAATCTTTTGGTTTGCAGAATGATGCCCAACCCACTGAACCACACAGTCAGGCCCTGTTCCTCTTTTTTTTAGATTTAGCCCTTGGAGTATGGGAGGAAAAGGGGAAGCAAGACATACTCAAGCACTCATTATTATTCATTCCTGCCCCTGCTTTTTGTGTCTTTTCTACTCACAGGAAAAGAGGGCAGGCACTGACCCACCTGAGGAAATGAGATTTAAAATGTTAACTAAATTATTATTTTTTTAATTTTATTTATCATTTTTAGAGAGAGAGGAAGGGAGGGAGGAAGAAAGGGAGAGAGACATACATGTATGGTTGCCTTTCACCTGCCTCCAGCCATGGACCTGGCTGCAGACCTGGCTTGCAACCTGGGTATGTGCCCTGGCTGGGAATCGAACTAGCGACCTTTGGGTTTGCAGGCCAGCACCTATCTGCTGAGCTACCAGCCAGGGCTAAATTATTTTTAATACATTACATATATTCAGTAATACTGTATTAGTTTTAATTGTTTTTAAAGAATGACATTAAAGGACGAAAAATAGAAAGAAGAAAGAATGTAGAAGAGTGAGATTAACTCACAAGTCCTGCAAGGCTTTGAATTTTTCTGATGAAGGTTTTTATTTGTTGTTTTGTGTCCCACCCCTGGAGGGACCTAGAATTTATAGTTTTAGGCAATGGTCATGGAACTACACAGCTGGGACCAATAAATGTCTCATACGTACTCACTAGAAGCTCTATTTCTATGAACTTCCTCATCAAACTCATTCATCTGGTAATTATTTTCCTAAATTGGCAGTGCTTATTTTTCTAATAGCCAAGTTTCTTTTTAGTTCCATTTTCTATAACTTGCTTAAATTAGTCAGGATTTTTACTTTTTAAAATTCTCGTAATCTGCCCTGGCTGGTAGCACAGTGGATAAGGCATCAGCCTGCTATTGCTGGTTCAATTTCCCAGCCAGGGCACATAACCAGGTTGCAAGCCAGGTCTCCAGCCAGGTCCATGGCTGGAGGCAGGTGAAAGGCAGCCATACACTGATGTCTCTCTCCCTCTCTGCCTCTCTCCCTTCCTCTCTCTCTGTAAATAATAAATAAAATCTTAAAAAATAAAATAAAATTCTGGTAATCTTTGTCAATTGGAGCTTAAAGTGAGTCTAACAAAGGACAAATAAGACAATTTCAAAATGCCGTTTTAGAAACTTTTGAGACCACAAAAGAGTATTTTTAAATTGGTAGAACCTTTTGTAACAACTCAGTCATATTTCATTAACACTCTCAGAGGATAAGACAAGAATAGATAATCAAGTCCAAGATCATGCAAATGTAAGAGGGGCAGTATTTACAGGAGGGAAGGTGGTCTAAAATGGCAATGTTACTAAGGGTAATCTTTGAGGGAAAATCAGTTTGAACAGGAACATCCCACACAAACAAATGACCCATGGGGAAGCAACCCTTCTATTTGAAAATGAGCTCAGGTAACACTCTGGAAACCCTACCATCTACCCTGGCATTCAAGTCCACAGCAATATTTATTTCATCTGTCAGATACTTGGATTAAATGGAATTCACAAAATTGTTGAATTGTAGCCATACATCCAAACAAACAACGAGTAACTTGGCAGGAGGACATAAACATTAAGAAATTTTACATTCATTTCGTTTGGGTGTTCCATCAAGACAAGAAATTTTGTTTACATAATTACTGGGAGCTCAGTAAGAATCCCCTGATAGTAACTGAGATTAAATCATCTAATAAGCCCTTGATTTTCAATAGTAGGGATAAACACTAAAATTATTTTTCTAAAGTCCAATTTTTGTAAAGGCATAAACCATTAAAACTCAGAAGGACAACCCAATAGAATTGAATTAGTAAAATCAGGTCCCTGTTCAGTCACATTGCAAGAGCGCAATCGTGGATATTGGAAGCAAACTATTGGGATTCTGACCTAAGGGCAGATGTCTCATTCAGCATAGAATTAATTGAGGCCTGACTATCAGTTGAATGACTATCAAAATTTGTTTTATCCTAGGTTGTTGGGACCTAAGTATAACTACTCATGGGGAAAAGTCTGCAGGTTGCTGGAATTAGGCCATCATTCTGAAGGGTCATGTTCCAGCTATGAAATGCATCACGAAAAACTGGTGCTATATTTTAAGAAGAAACAATTTGGGGATCTAAGTTGACTGCAGGCTGAGGTATTGGAGAATGACGTTTCCCACAAGGCAAAATTGGGGTGAATATGGACAATTAGGGAAAGACTAATTGTACAAATTGTACAGGTCCCATGAAAAAGAGTAATGTCTTAATAAGAATTTTTTGCCGTAAAGTGGAGAAAGCAACATTAAGTTCTTTTTACCTATATGGAAAAAAAATAATACATAGTAATGCAGGCACCCAGAGCATCTCAGTCCTACACTCAGAGGCATTTGAGACTGATGGGAAAAAATAAAAAAGATATTTGGTTCTGATGGAACTCTGACATTTTCATCAGATTGGATCTGTTTGGTAGGTAGGAACCTGGCCTTGGTCAATTTCCACCTGAACCACAAATAAGAGAAGGAAAATAAGGAGTTGCTTTTACAAGAGGATTCTTTTGTTATTCTACCTGACCTGTATGTCACTCCAAGTAGCTATAATCATAAATCAATTCAATTTTAATTACCAGTAGCATTTGTCCTTCAAAGAACAATATATCCATTAACTGCTGTAACAAAGCCAACTTTCAAAGAGGGAACTGTCCTCTGAAGTGATCAAATCAGTCAATCTTTATTAAACAAATATTTATTAAGTGCCTACCAATTACTAGGCATTATGACTTCAGTAAAAACTGTCCTTAACAGTGCCAATAATATTGTATTCAGGAAGAAAAACTGAAGCAGGCTATTCAACCTTGGGGTAATCACAGATTCTTTTGTGGTATGAGAAAACCTACTGGCCCACTTTTCAGAACACATATATGCTTATACTGTTTAATTGTGTCTCCACAAAAAGGTTTCCAAGTCCTACCCTCCCATACCTGTGACTATGACTTTATTTGGAAATAGATTCTTTGCAGATGTAAATAAGTAAATGATATCAAGGTGAGGGTTATCATAGATTTACAGATAGAAACGAAGAAGACACAGAAAGACACAGGGAGGAACAGTATGCAAATACTGAGGCAGGAGGAACAGTATGCAAATACTGAAGCAGGGTTTGGAAGTATGTTGCCATAAGCCAAGAAATATTAAAGATTCTTGCATGCCACCACAAGTTATGGGAAAGAACAAGATGAATTCTCCTTCAGAGTCTACAGAAGGAATCAACCCTGAGAACACTTCGATTTCAGACTTCTGGCCTTCTGCACTATGAAAAAATAAATTTATGTTGTTTTAAGATACCTAGTCTGTGGTATTTTGAAAGCAGCCCTAAGAAATTAATATAATGCTCTTATATGTAATATTTTACATTGAATTTCAAACCCTATGCATGGACTCCCCAAGGGTCTGTGAAGACTAAGGTAGAAACATCTAAATTAGAAATGGTCCAGTGACTTCGAGTAATGAGGGGACTGGGAAAAACGTATAACCATGCCATTTGTGGTAAAAATCAACCAGAATAATTTAGCCTGCAGAGGAGATGAGTGATGAGAGACTTGATGACCTCCTCAGATATTTGGAGAACTGTCTAATCTATGTGGATTCATAGATAGTAGACATACAGTTTGTTATCAAAATGGGGCATTTCTTAGAGTTAAAATGAGACACTATAAATAATTATGCTGGGACAACAAATTTATATAAGCCAAGACTGTCCTGAGGAAAGTAGAACATATGATCACTGTAGACATAGGGGATAATCAAAATCAAAAGATGGAATAGAGAAAAAGAGAGAAATAATTTGATTCAAAACTAGAATGAATTTTTCAAGGAAATAATCCAATCTCTTACTAGACTTGTCATAGTAGATACTAGGCAATCACTTGGCAGAGAATTTTAGAGGAGTAGCATTTTGCATTAAAGAGACATCTGAAGTCACTTTCTAGTCTGAGGTTATAGGTTGTATAATTGTCATCCAAATTTAAATGTTATCATTTTCATTCATACTCTTGTAATGACAAAGTGTTGAATTTGGAGTCCCTCATGAACTGATACCGAGTTTTGCTTCTGTTATTTTTCAATAAGGTCTTAGCAAGACTTACTACTTTGAGCTACAGTAATATCTATTTCAAAAGATGATTATGAGGTTTAAGTGACAAAATGTGTATAAAATTCAGTAGAGTGTCTGACAATAAAAACTCCTTTCAGGGAGAACCAAGATGGTGAAGAAGTAAGTGGAGCTACACCAACATCCTCCCAGGACCAATCTGTAATTACAACTTAATTGGGGAAAACTCACCCAGAATAACCAAGAGGACACCAACTGGGAAGAAGCCTTATAACCACAGACAGAACAGAAGAGGCTACTTCATCACAGTGTGACCAGTAGGAAGTACTAAGACACCAGAAGGCTGATGGGGCTTCCATGGGTAGCAGCTGAAGGGATGGAGAAACATCTTAGCAGCCAGGAGTTCCACCTGAGAAGGGTGGGCTTCCCCAGCCTACAGCAACACAGCTGAGAGTAAAACAGCATCCAGCTGTGAAAAGCAAAAAGCTGCAAGGTTTATCCAGGTTGAAAGAGACACCTAGAAACACAGACTTCTTTAAGGGACCAAATACAAAAATACATCGGCACCCACATACACAGGTCTCCAGCAGAGGGAGGTCAGAGTGGACTAGAGACGCTTATAGTGATTTTGGGGTGGTGGCTTTGTGGAGAGACATGAGGAAGCAACCTATGAGGCCCCATAACAGGAAGGCCACTCTTATCAAGTGGCAGTAGCCTGAGGGGAAGTGATAGCCCCACCCACAGGATAAATCTGCCCAGCCCAGAGGTACCTAAGCCAACAGCCAATCACAGGTGAATTGGATTAACTATAGGAGACAAAGACAGTGGATCTTTGGTAGTCTACAACAGGCTGACTAGGCCCAGAATGGAACATGAACTGACATCACCCGGAGTGGATCTAGGAAATAAAGAAAGTGCACCTCTACACAACAGGTCACACCCATGACAGGAAGTCAAAGTAGATCAAGGGATAGAAAACCTGCTGGTAAAAGTCATGACTAAAAACTTCCCTAACTTGAGGGGAGAAAAAGTTACTCAAGTACAGGAAGCACAGAGGGTCCCAAGGAAGGTGAACCCAAACAGTCCAAGACACATCATAATTAAAATAACAAACTTTAAAGACAAAGAATCCTAAAAGCATCAAGAGAGGAAGAGCTAACAACACAAGGGGACTCCAATAAGTTTATTAGCCAATTTCTCAACAGAAACACTACAGGCCAAAAAGGAACAGCAAGAAATATTCCAAGCAATGAAGAAGGTGTACAACCAAGACTACTCTACCCAGCAAGCTCTCATTCAAAATGAAAGTGAAATGAGGAGTTTCCCAGACAAAAGAAGGCTAAAAGAACACATCTCCACCAAGCCAGCATTGCAAGAGATGCTAAAGGGTCTGCCTTAAGAAGATGAAGAAACAGAGACAGACAGACAGGAACACAAGTACAAAAGGGAAAATTGACAATGAATAAGTACCTATCAATAATAACCTAAATGTAAATGGAATAAATGCACCAATCAAAAGACATAAGGTAGCTGAATGGATAAGAACCAACTTTAACTTATGAATGCTTTAAAGTAGTCTTTGTTATAAGTAGATTTTACTAAATAATGTATAGTTTTGTATTTCATAGTATCTGCATTATTGCAGGTTAAGTTTTCTTAGATTGGAATTATTTCCTAAATTGGGAAAATCAAGTTACTTGCAATAAGTCTTAGAAAAATCTTATACAATTAAGGGAAAAAAAGTAAGAAAATGTGGATGTATGTTACATAGAGTTTGTTTATTTATTTTTTTTAGCTCAGGAGAAGTCTGCCTATAATCAGGCAAATGTAGGTTGCATCTGGAAAGGATAATTATGAAATGAAATTTTTTTCAGAGACAAAAAATGAAAGAAACTAGACCAAAATATTTCTAACAGAAAATTTTGAAGGCAATTAATTAAATGATATTATTAGACACTGTCACAGGAGTAGAAATGTTTTTTCTAGTGTAATATTTATAAAAATATGTATGTGTATAAATGTATTTGTGCATGTGTTTGGTAATATTGTAACTGATATTACTTTAAAAAGTAATTCTTTAAACAAATGAATTAACATAAGCATTTTGAAATAATGAAAAGAAAATTTTGTATTAATAGAATTCGAGAAGCTGACAGAAGGCAGTAATTAAATTGTGAATTACCTGGATGTGAAAAAAAAAAGAAGTACACATTGGTAGTTACAGAATAGACAGGGGGCTGTTAAGAATAACAAAGGAAATGGAGAAGCCAAAGAATTTATATGCATGACACATGGACATGAACTAAGGTGGGTATTGCCAGAGGTAACTGGGGGTAGTGGGTGGAGGGAGACAAAGGGGGAAAATTGGGACAACTGTAATAGCAAAACCAATAAAATATATTTAAAAATTAAAACAATTTAAAAAAAAAACCAACAACACTGAAAAAATAACTCCTTTCACTTTAGTAAGTTGTAATACAACTATGTATACATTTAACTATATATATATATAACTATGTATTTGGTTGAGTTAATGCCAGTCTTTGCATTATTGAAAAATCATGCAAAGATTTTTCTTGTACTTTGTGAGTATAAGTTTAAGTTTCTCACATTTGCTTAGGGGAGGAAAGTGAAAAGGAAGAAAGGAAGGGAGATAAGGAGGAAGGAAAACAGGAAGGAACAGGAGTGAACAAGAGAAGAAAGGAAGAAGAGAGGGAGGGAGGGAAGAAAAGAGCAGGAAGGAAGGAAGAAAAAAGAAACAAAGAAAAAAATTCATAGAGATCCTTTTGTTACACTTGAGAACACCTTCTCCATGAAGATTTTAACTGGCTTTGAAAGGCTATAACCTGATTCTGAGTAAAGAGTATAACTAATGCCTTTTACACCCCTGAGACAATTATCTGTGATGTTCTCAACAGATGAGTAAGTGAATGCCTTGGATACTGTTCAGTGACTTGTCCTCAGCTGAAATAGTACATAAATGCCCGGGTACATTCATTCTGATTATCTAGGACATATTTTTGCAACTTAGATTTTCTATCAACAAATCCTCAGGCAGCCTACTGCTTTTAAGGGCTGTAATCAAGACTGTAGTTAAGGGGTATAGATGATAACATCTGTCCTACTTTTGAGGATACTCCTGAGGATCAAATGGGATAATGAGTGAAAAAGCTTTAAAATCTTAATTGCTAGAGTGAAAAATTCTATTAATAATAATGAGAGTCAATAATGACAACAATTCTGCTGGAAGAAGTCAGGTGTCCTTGGCACAGGGACACGAGGTATACACTCTGCATCCAGGGGCACATGGAGAATTCAGCTCTGCTTTGAAAATGTAGGACATTTGGAGAACACTTGGAATAACTTTGAGAAAGACTCCAAAGTGAAAAACCAAAAGCCCCATGGCTGCCTATCTGAGAGACAAAGGCATTGGAAACTTGAAGTGCATAAAACATAATTTTCTTTGCCCCCAAGAGGCTCTTTTCAACAAGCAGCAGGCCAAGAATTGATCATCTGCACCAGGCCTGCTAAAGCCTGCAAGCAAGATGATAGGCATAGAGTAGATTACCACAAGTATCTAGGGCATCATGGCACTTTTCCAATGTAGCTAACTGGGACAGTTACTCCTTCCCATGAACCATGCCTTTAATGGAAGGATACTTTATTAAAAGGTGCATGGTCTGCCTACATATTCCCCAGCAACCGTCATTTCTAGCAAGCATCCAGCTATGCAAGTCAGGCCACAAGATTTGATCAGTCAAAGCTGAAGCAGCTAAATGTTGAGAGGTCTTCCTGCTTTTATTGAAACAAGATCTCTATAAAAATTGTGCCAGGAAGGGACAAGCAAGTTGAAAGGGCATTGAGAAAGGGCATTGAGAAAGCTAAGACTGATTCAGGAGGAAAGATCAGAGAGTCCAGCAACACATAGGCCCTGCCTTACAGCCTTGTAGCATCCCCAACACGGGAAGGATTTCAAAGGGAGTTTGGTGCATTCAGAGAGACACAATCCCACGTACCAGGGTTCTTAGTCTCTCCAAAGATGAAGGTGTTGGTATTCAAGCAGCAGAGTTGCCCAACCTGAGAGGACCATGAACTAGAAGACAAATGTCCTCATGGTAAGTGACATGGATGTGATATCCAATAACCAGAGGATTCCCTACAACCTTGATCTATGGAAGAGCTAAGGACTTTGCCAGCAAAATATAAATGAAGCACCTCAAAAATCACAGATCTAATTTTCACCATTCTGATAAATTGAGGTTTGGAGTTGGAAGTCAGTTGGTTTAAATTAAAAAAAAAGTTTACCCATAAAATGTTGCATATGTAAGTGTAGAGAGTTACATCTCATTATATTGACTTACAACTTCTAAAATCTTGACCTTTCTTGGGTATTTCATCCAATCCTAGACTTCCCTGAAGTGTGGTCCACTCACCCCCACCTTTAGTCTGAATTAGAACGTAGGTATCTCAATGTGTCAGATTCTAGCCTGGAAATAGCTGTCCCCGGCACTTTACAATGAGGTGGGAATGAATGAATATTAAGGTTGAACTTGCTAAGATACTTGAATCCCTACTGACATGGACTTTTTATGAAGAACTTTAGTTTTCAGGACGCATCTTAGACACCCTCTCTTAATGACTAATCAGGAGTTTCCTATTAGTTCTCCCAGAGAAACCTGTGTCTATTTCCATCATAACACCATTGCTTATTTGCTTCCTCACTTCTCTGTCTCCCCACATGGTTGTGTGTACCCTGGTATGGGGATTGGTTCTAAACACTAAAACCTCAACATAGCGTCTCAACATAATAAAGTCTTATATTGTGAATGGATATAACATTGTAATAGTGTGAATGGGGCCTTTTGCCAGAAGAGTCAATTGGACACTTCTGAGACGATACCGATCAAGGATTAGAATTATGAGAAAAAGGAGCTGCTTTACCAAATGGGTCTAAACAGGAAGTTCTAGAATTAATAGTATCTTAATTTGGGGAAGTGGTACTTGTTTTTTTGCCTTACTTGAAAACCAAAGTTAAAACTTGAAAAAGAAAAATTTGTGAAGTTTAATTCTTAAACACATAACAAGCCCAGTAAACGTTCAAAGAAGAAAAAGGAGTAGGATGAGTAGAAAGGGGAAGAGGAAGAAAAAAAAAATTTTAATATTCCCCAATTTTTATTATTTTTTTTATATTCTCCAATTTTTAATGTTGAGTTTCTTCTGAAATAAAAATTATAAATTGAACTGCATAGTATTTAATAAACCATTTGTAGAGCTTCCATTATCATGTTATTACTTAGATATCTAATCTAAAACTAAAAAAGTTGATATAAATTTAATTTTTCTGGTGTGAATTTCAAATTTTCAATGAAATTTAAAAGAAAGAAAACACCTGAGGTTCTGGGAAGTAAATAAATAAATCAGAATTAAATTATATTTTAGATCATAACTTGTAGCTTCCCAGTACTTATTTTCATTGAAGTTTTAGTTCTTATTCAATATTATGATTTTTTAAAGCTCTTTTTCCTGGCATTCCCATGTTATATGGATAACTTTTCTTTCAACACTTGTGAATTGTAAAAGGAAATGTTAGGCTCTTTAGCAACTGATTCTCACACCACATTTGTTGCTGTTGTTAAGAATATTCATTTTCACAGCATTATTTTTAAAAAATGTGATCAGGATAATAACTGGCTTTACAAAGTCACAACTTACAAGTGAATTTTAAACACAGTCTGGAAAAATCTATTCATTCCCTTATAACACACAATTCTATAAATTAAATATACACATGATAACTTTAGAGGCCTTTTGCAATTGCATCACCAACAAATGGTTTGCTTAAAAATAAAGCTGTAGTTCAAAAAGCATATTATTTTAACACCCTTGTGAGGTAGAGGGGAACAACAAATATGCAGTTTTTGTTTTTCCTAAAAAATATGTTCTCTATTTAAACCTTTTGTTCTTGAACCTTGAACTTTTGTCTAAGCCAATGGTTTTCCATCTTCATATTAGGTTTTCTGCAGAACAGTAACCTACACAAAACAGAGGAAAGCAGACGGCTCTGACGCAGACAGAGGATTTGAAGGTCTTTGAGTGCAACTGCCCCACATGCCTCCCAGGGCTTCTGAAGAAGTGAACGTGCAGCCCAGCTGCTTTCAGGGCAGTCCTGATTTAAACCATTGCTCAAGCTTAATTATTAGTAGCTTTCCTTTTCACTCTCATAAAGGGAGTTGTCCTCATGCCTCTAGGCACCGCCATGTAAGTGAGATTTGTATTTTTTAATGTTTATTGGGGCGGCATTAGTTAATACATTATATGTTTCAAGTGTACAATTCTGTGATACAGCATCTACATGTTGCACTGTGTGCTCACATCCAAAGTCTAGTGTCCTTCTGTCTTGGTATATTTGGTCTCCTTTACCCACTTCATCCTTGCCCACCCCCTTCTCCCTTGGTAAACACCATACTGTGTTATTGAGTTTGTGTCTATGAATTTGTTTCGTTTGTTTTTTGCTGTTTTATATGTTCTTGTTGTTTTTTGTCTAACTTATTACACTTAGCATGATTCACTCGAGATCCATCCATGTCACAAATGGTAGTATTTCATTCTTCCTTATGTCTGAGCAGTATTCATTGAAGGACATTTAGGGGTTTTTTGGTTTGTTTTTCACGTCTTGGTTATTATGAATAATGCTGCAATGAACTTAGGGGTACATATAGCTTTACAAAAAATGTTTTCAAATTTTGGAGTAGATACTAAGGGAAGAATTGCTGGGTCATATGGTAACTTTATTCATTATTTTGAGGAAAGTTCATACTGTTTTTCATAGTGGCTGTAGCAAGTTACATTCCTACCAGGAGTGTATGAGGGTTTCTTTTTCTCCACATCCTCCCCAATACTTACTATTTTTTGTCTAATAATAGCCACTCTAACAGGTGTGAAGTGGTAGCTCATTGTGAGTTTGATTTCATTTCCCTTATAGTTGTTAGGCAGTGCCCCACCCAAGGAGATCATTCAGAGACTAGAGGAGAGATAAGGAAGGGTTTATTAAATTGGGGAGGGGGAAAGCTAGGGAAAGAAAATGGAGGTCTGGGGTCCACGTGAGAGCTGCCACAGACCATGCTGGAGCCTGCAATCTGCTGGGCCTTTTATACCCCACCCTTTTCTGGTATGTTGAGGCTAGCTGATGGAAGCAAACTTTCCATTTTAGTTGCAGAGCCTTTGTTTAGGCAGGTTCCAGTCTATTTCAAATTAGTTTCAACTATAAAGCCTGCAAAGCTTAGGCAGTTTCAATTAGAAATGTCTAGATTTAATGACCTCACCTGTAGTTGGTGGGGGTTTTCCATGCTATGCAGATAATTCAGCTTACAATAGCTAGTGAAGTGAGCATCTTTTCATATGCCTGTTGGCCATTTGTATGTCTTCTTGGGAGAACTAACTGTCTATTCATGTCCTCTGCTCATTTTTAAGTTGGTTATTGTTGTTGAGTTGTATGAGGTCTTTTTATGTTTTGGATATTAGTCCCTTATCAGAGGTGTTGTTTGCAAATATCTTCTTCTATTCGGATGGTTGCCATTTTGTCTGTTGGTGGTTTCTTTTGCTGTGTAGAAACCTTTTAGTTTGATATAGTACTATTCTTTTACTTTTGCTTTTACTTCCCTTGCCTTTTGGGGTCATGTTCATAAAAGCCTCCCTGAGACCAAAGTCTATAAATTTAATACCTACATTTTCTTCTACATACTTTATTAATTTTTAAATATATTTTTATTGTTGTTATATTTCATTCATCTCATTTTTCCTCCTCTGCTCTCCCCTTCCCCACCCTCCCTACCACGCCCCACCACAGTCAATCCCACATGTTGTTTGTGTCCATGGGTCATCAATGCTAGTTTCTTGACTAAATTGTCCCCCTTTCTTGACTCATTCTGCCCCTCCCCCACCCCCTCCCCTCTAGACACTGCAAGTGTGTTCCCTGTACTCATGTCTCTGGTTCTGTTTTGCTTGTTTGTTTGTTCATTAGTCTCCTGTATTAAGTGAGAACATGTGGTATCTAATTTTTGCTGTGTGGCTTATCTCACTAAGCATGATACTCTCCATCCATTCTATTGCAAATGATAGGAGTTCTCTCTTTCTGCTGCATAGAACTCTAATTGTGTAAATGTACCATGGTTTTTTGATCCATTCATCCACTGAAAGGCACATAGGTTGTTTCCAGCACTTGGCTATTGTAAATAGTCCTGCTATGAACATAGGGGTGCATAGGTTCTTCTGAATTGGTGTTTCAGAATTCTTTGGGTATAATCCTAGCAGTGGGTCATAAGGCAGTTCTATTCTTAGTTTTTTGAGGAAATTCCATACTGTCTTCCATGGTGGCTGTACCAGTCTGTATTCCCACCAGCAGTGCCCCAGGGTTCCCTTTTCTCCACATTCTCATAAGCATTTGTTTGTTGATTTGTTGATGATGGCCATTCTGACAGGTGTGAGGTGGTATCTCATTGTAGTTTTAATTTACATCTCTCTGATGGCTAGTGATGTTGAACATCCTTTCATGTGCCTGTGGGCCCTTTGTATGTCTCCCTTGACGAAGTGTCTGTTCTGGTCCTTTGCTCATTTTTTATTTGGGTAGTTTGCCTCCCTAGTGTTGAATTGTATTAGCTCTTTATATATTTTGGAGATCAAACCCTTGTTTGAGGTGTCATTGGTGAATATATTTTCCTATATGGTTGGTTCCCTGTTGATTTTCTCGATGTTTTCTTTGAACAGAAACTTTTTAGTTTGATATAGTCCTATTTGTTTATTTGTTTCTTTATTTCCCTTGCCTTGGGAGATATTTCAGTGAAAATGTTCAGTGAAAAATTGCTGGGATATCTGCAATTTTTTGGCCTATGTTTTCCTCTAGGGCTTTTATGGTGGCACTGCTTGTGTTTAAGTCTTTTATTCATCTTGAGTTTATTCTGCTGTATGGTGTAAGTTAATGGTCTAGTTTAATTTTTTTGCATGTGCTAGTCCAGTTCTCCCAACACCACTTGTTGAAGAGGCTATTTGCACTCCATTTTATGTTCCTTCCCCCTTTGTTGAATATTAGTTGCCCATAGAGTCCTGGATTTATTTCTGTGCTCTCTATTTTGCTCCATTGATCTGTTTGTTTGTTCTTATGCCAGTACCAGACTGTTTTGGTTACTATGTCTTTGTAATATAGCTTGATATCTGGTATTGTGGCTCCTGTGACTTCATCCTTCTCTCTCAGGATTGCTGTAGCTATTTGGAGCCATATGAATTTTTCTAATTCTGTGGAATATGATATTGGCATTTTAATAGGGATTGCTTTGAATCTGTAGATGGTTTCAGGCAGTATGGACGTTTTAATGATGTTAATTCTTCCCAACCATGAACATGGTACATGCTTCCATTTATTTGTATCTTCCTTAATTTCTTTCCTCAGTGTTCCATAGTTTTGTGAGTACAAGTCCTGTATTTCCTTGGTTAATTTTGTTCCTAAGTACTTTATTTTTCCTGTTGCTATGGTAAATGGAATTTGTTTTCTAGCTTCTATCTCTGATGTTTCATTGTTGTACAAAAATGCCTTTGATTTCTGGATATTGACATTGTATACAGTTATTTTGCCAAATTCAGTTATTAGGTGGAGTAGTTTTTTAGTGGAATCTATAGGGTTTTGTATGTACACTATCATATCATCTGCAAGTAATGAGTTTTACTTCCTCCTTTCCAATTTGAATACCTTTGATTCCTTTTTCTTGTCTGATTGCTGTGACTAGAACTTCCAAGACTATGTTGACTAGAAATGGAGACAGTGAGCACCCTTGTCCTATTACTGATCTTAAGGGAAAGACTTTAAGATTTTGCTCGTTGAGTATGATGTCAGCTTCATTATGTTGAGGCACGCTCCCTCTATTCTCATTTTGCTGAGGGTTTTTATCATAAAAGGGTGCTGTACTTTAGCAAATGCTTTTTCAGCATCTATTGATATGATCATACGATTTTTATCTTTCAGTTTGTTTATGTGGTGTATTACATTTATTGATTTGCAAATATTGAACCATCCTTGCATCCCTGGGATGAATTCCACTTGGTCATGGTGTATAATTTTTTAATATATTGCTGGATCTGGTTTGCCAATATTTTGTTGAGAATTTTCGCATCTTAAGTTCATCAGAGATATTGGCCTGTAGTTTTTTTCTTTGTTGGTTCTTGACCTGGTTTTGGGATTAGAATAATATTGGCCTCATAAAAAGAGTTTGGGAGTCTTCCCTCTTCTTGAATTTTTTGGAATAGTTTGAGGATGGGAGTTAGTTCTTCCCTAAATGTTTGGTAAAATTCACCTGTGTAGCCATCTGGACCAGGGCTCTTGTGCACTGGGAGATTTTTGATTACTTCTTCAATTTCATTAGTTGTTATTGGTCTATTCAGGCTTTTGGTTTCATGTTTGAGTTTGGGTATGCTATACATTTCCAGAAATGTGTCCATTTCACCCAGGTTGTCAAATTTCTTGTCATATAGTTGTATGTAGTAATTTCTTACAATCCTTTGTATTTCTGTGATATCAGTTGTGATTTCTCCTCTGTAATTTCTGATTTTGTTTATTCATGTCCTCTTTCTTTTTTTCTTGATAAGTCTTGTTAATGGTTTGTCAATCTTGTTTATCTTTTCAAAGAACCAGCTCCTAGATTTTTTGATCCTTTAAATTGTGCTTTTAGTCTCTGTGTTGTTTAATTTAATTCTGTTCTGATCTTGATAACTTCCTTTCTTCTGCTTGCTCTGGGCTTTGTTTGTTGTTGCTGTTCTAGTTCTTGAAGCTTCATGGTTAGTTTGTTTGTATGAGTCTCTTCTAACCTTTTTAAGTAGACCTGTATTGCTATGAATTTCCCCCTGAGGACTGCCTTCACTGTGTTCCGTAAGTGTTGGGGTGTTGTGAATTCATTTTCATTTGTTTCTAGATACTTTTTTATTTCTTCTTTGCTCTCACTATTAATCCATTCCTTACTTAATAGCATGTTATTCAGTCTCCATGAATTGTATTGTTTTTGGATTTTTTTCCTTGAGATTGGTTTCTAGTTTTAAGCATTGTGACCTGAGAAGATGCTTGGTATGATTTCCATTTTCTTGCATTTGTGGAGGCTTGGTTTGTGTCCTACCATGTGGTCTATCTTTGAGAATCTTCCATGTGCATTAGAGAAAAATGTGTATTTTGCTTCTTTGGGGTGAAAAGTTCTGTATATGTTAGTTAAGTCCATTTCATCTGGAGTATTGTTCAATGCTATAATATCCTTGGTGTTTTTTTGCTTGGAAGATCTATCCATTGTTGATAATTGGGCATTAAGATCCCCTACTATTACTGTGTTGCTGTCTATATTCTTCTTGAAGTCCGCCAAGATTTTCCTTATATATTTGGGTACTCCTATGTTGAGTGCATATATATTTATGAGGGTTATGTTTTCTTGATGGATTGTTTCCTCAAGTATTACGAAGTGTTTTTCTTTTTATGTCCTTCATTGTGAAATCTGTTTTGTCTGATATAAGGATTGCTACCCCAGCCTTTTTTTTCATGTCCATTTGCTGGAAATATATTTTTCATCTCTTCACTTTCAGTCTGTTGATTTTTGTTCTGAGGTGGGCTTCTTGCAGACAGCATATATGTGGGTCATGTTTTCTTATCCATTCAACTACCCTATGCCTTCTTATTGGTGCATTTAATCTGTTTACATTTAAGGTTATTATTGAGAGGTACTTCTTCATAGACTTTTTTCCCCTTTGCTCCTATATTCCTCTCTGTGTCTCTGTTTCTTCAATTTTTTTTTTTTTTTTAAAGCAGGTCTTTTAGCATCTCTTGCAGTGCTGGTTTGGTGGAGGTGTATTCTTTTAGCCTACTTTTGTCTGGGAAACTCCTTATTTTACCTTCCACTTTGAATGACAGCTTTGCTGGGTAGGGTATTCTTGGTTGCAGGCCTTTGTTTCCTATTACTTGGAGTATTTTTTGCCATTCCCTTCTGGCTTGTATTGTTTTTGTTGAATAATCATTTGATAATCATGTTGGAGCTCCCTTATATGTTATTTGCTGTGTCTCTCTTGATGCTTTTAGGATTCTCTCCTTGTCTTTGAGATTTGCCATTTTAATTATGATGTGTCTTGGAGTGGGACTGTTTGGGTTCATCTTCATTGGGATCCTCTGTGTTTCCTGAACTTGAGTGACCCTTTCACTCATCATTTTAGGGAAGTTTTCTATCATTACTTTTTCAAACAGGTTTTCTATCCTTTGCTTCTCTTCTCCTTCTGATATCACTATGATATGTATATTGTTGTGTCTCATGTTGTCCTGTATCTCTCTTAAGACCTCTTCATTCTTTTTCAGTCTTTTTTCATTTTGTTGCAATGTCTGGTTATTTTTTTCTCTGTGGTCCTCCAATTTGCTGATCCAGTATTCTGCTTCATTTAAGCTGCTTTGAATTCCTTCTTTTGTGTTCTTCAGCTCTGAGATTGTGTTCTTAATTTTCTCCTGGTTCTTATTGATGGTTTCTATGCCATTTTTAATGCTGGTGTAATTTTCCATAAGTTCCTTGTAGTTTCCTTGGAGTTCTTTGTAATTTTCTTTGAGTTCCATAAATTCTTGGAGCTTTCTTATAATGATTTCTTTGAATTCCATGTCTGATAGTTTGCTAGTTTCTATTTTAATTCTCAGTCTGTCTGGTGATTCCTTCTTTCTTTTTGGTGATGGATTGATTCTTTTTCTCCCCATTTTGGGTATCTATTATTGCTTGCTTTTGTCTTGGATTAATCTGCTTTGATTCCCTTCCTTTGTGGAGTGCCTTTCTGTGTAAGGAGATTTTTGGGGTTCAGCATTGCAGTCTCCTAGATTTCCTCAACTTGTTGCTCTTGGGGTACTCTTTATGTCATTAACTTGGGTTGTCTGGTTGTATTTGGGATTTGTTGTATGTGTTGCTCCTTTCACTCCAGTTGGCTGATTGAGAGACACTCCTATCACATCTCATACACTGTTTTTGAGCTGCTTCTGCTCTCCTGTGGATCTCTGCAGCCTCAGGGCTATGCATCCCTGAATCCAGATGGTTACTGCTCCAATTCACAGAGAATTGCGGATGTCTCATGCATCCTACCCTATCCTCCAGCTGCTCTGGCACTTGAGAGTGCCTTTAGCACTTTACTCTGTCACAATCTTTTGTATTTTATTGTTTTACATCTTATAGTTAAGTTTTTAATTCATTTTTAGTTAATTCATTTTGTGTGTGGTGTCAGATAGCAGTCTAGTTTCATTCTTTTGCATGTAGGTTTCCAGTTTTGCCAACACCATTTATTAAAGACCATTTTTTCCTCTCCATTATATATTTTTGGCTTCTTTGTCAAATTAGTTGCCCATATATATGTGGTATTATTTCTGGTTTCTTAATTGTTTCATTGATCTGTATGTCTATTTTTCTGCAAATACCATACTGTTTTGATTATTGTAGCTTACAGTATAATTTGAAGTCAGGGAGTGCAATGTCTCCAGCTCTATCCTCTTTTCTAAGAATTTATTTGGCTCTTTAGGGTCTTTTGTGGTCCTATACAAATCTTATATACATTTTTTTCTATTTCTTTTAAAAACACTATTGGAATTTTGATGGGGGTTGCATTATATTTGGACATTGTTTTAGGTAATACGACCATTTTAACTATGTTGATTCTTCCAATCTGTGAGCACAGAATATGTCTTTATTTCTTTGTGTCTCCTTCAAGTATTTTAAATAATGTCTTTTAGATTTCAGTGTATAGCTCCTTCATTTCCTTTGTTAAGTTTACCCTAGGTATTTGGACCTTTTATAATAATTGCAAGTAAAATTGTTTTCTTTCAATTCTTTTTCTGAAACTTTATTCTTAGCTTACAGGAACTCAATGGCTTTTTGTATAATGCATTAATTTTTGTATCCTGCAAATTTACTGAATTTGTTATTGTTTCTTTTTTAAAAGTTATTTCTTGGCATTTTCATTATGTGTCTTGATGTGGATTTCCTTAGGTTCATCATGTTTGGGACTCTGTACTGCCTGGATTTGTATGTCTATTTTTTCACCAAGTTAGAGACATTTTCCATCATTATTTTAAAAATAAGTTTCCAATTTCTTGCTCTCTCTTATTCTGGCACCCCAATGATGAGAATATTGGTATACTTGAAGTTGTCCCAGAGACTCCTTATACTATCCTCATTTAATTGTTTTTTTTCCTCTTGCTGTTCTGACTGGTTGTTTTTATTTCATTTTTTAAAAGATTTTATTTATTACTTTTAGAGAAAGGTGTAGGGAGAGAGGCAGAGAGGGAGAGAGACATCAATGTATGGTTGCCTTTCACCTGCC
The DNA here is from genome assembly GCA_004026585.1 of Noctilio leporinus. NCBI lineage: Eukaryota > Metazoa > Chordata > Mammalia > Chiroptera > Noctilionidae > Noctilio > Noctilio leporinus. The sequence goes on along the minus strand of PVIW01001011.1, from coordinate 25,800 downwards.
TCCAGCCATGGACCTGGCTGGAGACCTGGCTTGCAACCTGGTTATGTGCCCTGGCTGGGGAATCGAACCAACGACCTTTAGGTTCGTAGACTGGCATCTTATCCACTGTGCCACCAGCCAGGGCTGTTTTTACTTCTTATGTTCCAAATTGCTGCATTGATTCTTGGCTTCATCCACTCTGCTGTTGATTTCCTGTAAATTATTCTTCATTTCAGTTAGTACATCTATCATTTTGGGTCCTTTTCTGTGCTGTTGAAGTTCCTGCTAAGTTCATTGAGCACCCTTATACCCAGTGTTTTGAACTCTACAGCTAGTAGATTGCTTGTCTCCATTAAGTTTAGTGGTGTTGTTGTTGTTTTGTTAATTTTTAAAAAAAAATTTATTTATTATTTTTAAAGAGAGGGGAAGGGAGAGAGGCAGAGAGGGAGAGAGACATCCATGTATGGTTGCCTTTCACCTGCCTCCAGCTATGGACCTGGCTGGAGACCTGACTGGAGATCTGGCTTGCAACCTGGTTATGTGCCCTGGCTGGGAATTGAACCATTGACCTTTGGATTTGTAGGCCAGTGCCTTATCCACAGCCAGGGCTGTTTTTTTTTTTTTTTTTTTTTAATTTTCCTAGAGTCTTGTTCTATTCTTTCATTTGTGAAATGTTTCTTAGTCTCTTCATTTTGGCAGCCTCCCTGTGTTTGTTTCTGTGTATTAGGTAGCGCTGCTACATCTCCCAGGATTGGCAGAATAGTCTTATGTAGCAGGTATCCTGTATGGTCTAGTAGTATAATCTCTCTATTACCCAAGCTGGATATTCAAGGTACACCAATCCTTGGGCTGTGCGCATCCTCTTTTTGATATTGAGTCTTGGTTGCTTTTGGCACATTCAAGGTTAGCCACTGTCTGTGTTCTGTCCAGGGTCACACAGCATCTCTTCTTATTTTTTAAATGAATGTGTTTTCTTTCTTTTTTTAAGGAGTAATTTTAGTTCACAGCAAATTGAAGGAAATATACAGAGATAGCCCATATGACACCTGCTCCTACACAGTCAGAGCCTCCTCCATTATCAATGTTTTCCCTGGAGTGATATTATCTATTATAATTGATAAACCTGTGCTGACACACATTATCACCCAAAATACATAGTTTATATTAGGGTTCACTTTTGGCATATATTCTATGTTATCTCTCATCGTGAGGCATCTCCTCTATCATGCCCCTCTGGGGGCTGTAGCTATGCTGTTCCACCAACAGCATCAATTCTGCTAGGCCTTCTAGACAATTTTTTCTGTCCAATAGGTAAAATAGAATTTGTTGAAAATGGAAATTCATCACCTTCACTGCTAATCTATTCCTTCTGTGTTCAGTATTTCTAATTCTAACAACTCTCGAGGCATTGAAACCAAAACCATAGTAAACTTTTTTCACTTTTCCTCTTTGTTATGGCAAAATTCCTTTAGTTGTAAATTTCTATTAATTTTATCCCCAACCATCTCTCCCCTATATACCTTTTCTTAACCCCATTATCATTGTTGTTTCTCTAATTAACATCCATGTTTACTCTCATGTATGGGGGTCCCCCCTGCTACCCTTTAATTCCTGTTTTAGCCTAACCCCCTTCCAACCTTTAATTCCTATTTTGAACATTGCACCAATTTCTTCCCTTTCAGTTTGCCTTCCCCCCTCAGAAATATTTCCCAGTCTTTCTCAATTTGAAGCACTCTCTCCCTCTTCTGAATGTTACTACAAATCTACCTATGACTCACTGGTGACTCATGCAAATTTTTACCCTACATTTTATAGGTGTGCCTATTTTAATCCCTTTATTAGTTTATCAGTTCTTTGAGAGTGAGATTTATGACTCGTCCTAGTGTTTTTAATAACACCTTGCACTTTAGAGGTCTTCTATGAATGTTTATCAGTGAATGAATAAATTAATACAAAGATTTAAGTTGTTTTCAATATATTCATTGCTTTGGCTTTCACAATCTGACATGAATTAATGATATACTATTCACTATCTTCCCCAAATAGGAAAATTGACGTAATTTGTCCCAAGCAATCTACCTACTATTCTTCTATCATTTCTTTCATGAATGACCTACATACAGAGCTTTCCCCTTACATTCCACTACTTTTACATGCCCTCCAGGTTTTCAAAATGTAAAAAAATTAAGTTTCTCCTCACCACTAGTGGAACTAACCTTAGTTCTATTGAGCAACATTGTTAGTCTATATAATTTAACCAATCCCTATTCTCTAGAATTGTCTGCTTTCGATGATGTAAATAACATGAAGAACAGGTAAAAATAATGTATAGGTGTCTCTCCACATATTTCTCCCAAACCTTTCTCATAGCTCACAGTTTTTGAGGTTTTTACTCTATACTAGGCACTGTTCTAAGAGCTTTCCTATAATAATTCATTAATTTTTGCTATAGTCTCTATAAAACAGGAAATATCCTCCTTTTACAAATTATGAAATGGAGGCCAGAGAGAAGAGTTTCAAATATAGGCATTAAGGCATCAGCTTCCATGCTTGTAGCTACTACATGTTTCCACTTTTCAGATTTTTGAACGTGCTGAGTCTAACATTAATCATATAGTGTAATAAAAATACTTCCAATTGAGGCAAACCAGAGCTCAAAGACTACATCTGCTACTCATAGATGTCAGGGGAAGGAAGTCCTGTTTATATATGGCTAGACCTTCCTATGAGGTTAGCCTAGGAGCCAGCCTTAGAGTTAATCTTATCTTTGGAACCTCCCTAACACTGGACTCTGGAAATAACCGCCTTAGCAACTTTGAGCAGGCTGATGTCACCCTTATGTAGCCCTTTGGCATAGAGCCTCCTTTGTCCCAGTGTGTATATAAGACTGCCGTTGCTGTAAGCTCAGCACATGCACACGCTGTTATGGGAGTGTAGAAAAACTGTGCATGGAAATGCCAGCATTCTTTAGCACCTGGCCACTGCAGAAGCAGGAGAGTGGATGTGGAAATACAACCTTGCTGCTGCCTATAAAGCATGCAAACCCTCCTAAAGGCTCCACGCAAGTTCTTCTTCACCCCTAGACCAGGGCCCTCCCTGCTGTCATCATTTGGTGGTCTCAGACACAATGCTGGACCTGAAAATAGCTCTGATCCCTAAAACAAGAAATGTACCGAGGCCTCAGTTTTCTTATTTCTAATACTGAGAACATTATATTATAAGAATTAAATGAGTTAGAGTATATTTCATCAAAAGTACCCAGAAAAATATTTCATATATAGTTTATGTTCAATATGCAAAGTAAATCAACATGGAAATTTATAACATGAAGATGATGCAAACAGAACCATGGAGCCAATTGTCATACTGTCTTCACCTTGGCCAGGGATCCCCAGCCTTTCAACTAAGAGAAAATATAACTGATGGGGTTATGGTTGAGACCCTGGGCTCTGGAGTCTGTCTGGACTTAAATCCCAGATCTATAGACTACTAGCTATGTGAAGTTAAGGACATTTCTTAACTTTATCAAACTTCAGTTTCCTCAACTGCCTCCTTGTAATATAGGTGCTATTGCCATTCCTAAGTACTTTGTGAAGATTCTATGAGTCAACACCATAAACAGGGTCTAGTACATTAACAAGCTGCTAGTATTAATAAACTAAACCGTTAACACCTCAGTTTCCATTGCTAAAATACATCCTGAGTGGTCTTGATGAATTTGGAAACTTTTTATTTTTACTATCCTATGCAGCATTGCCAAGATCTTCGCAATAAACAGAATTCTAGATGGCTCACATGCTAGTAGGCTGCTAGTGTTACTCCTGTGATTATTTCTTTACTCAGCAAAAGGAATTTTGCAAATGCACAAGGTAACTAAGCAGTTGACCGAAAACTGGGATATTTTCCCACTGGGCCCAATCTCATTACATAAACCCTTCAGAAAAGAGCTTTTTCTCAGGCTGATGGCAGAGTAAGAAGTCAGAGAGCTCTGAAGCACGAGGAGGACTCAACGCTCTGTTGCTGCCCTTGAAGTTGGGGGTGGGGGCATGTGAGGAGTGTGGGTGGCTTCTAGAAGCAGGGAGTATACCCCAAATAACAGCCAGCAGGAAAATGAGATTTAGTCCTACAGATGCAAGGAACTGAATTCTGCCGACACCCTGAATGAGCATGGAATCAGACTCTCCCAAACTGTCCAGATAAGCACCCAGACCAGTTGTCATCTTAACTTCAGCCTATGCGACCCTAGAGAAGAGAACTCAGTCATCCTGTGCTAAATGATCATCTTACAAAATTGTGAGATAGCATTAGCTGGTGGCATAATGGATAGGTGCCAGCCTGCGAACCCAAACGTTGCTGGTTCAATTCCCAGCCAGGGCACGTAACCAGGTTGCAAGCCAGGTCTCCAGCCAGGTCTGGAGCAGCTGGAGGCAGGCGAAAGGCAACCATACATTGATGTCTCTCTCCCTCTCTGTCTTTCTCCTTTCTCCTCTCTCTAAAGATAATAAATAAAATCTTTTAAAAAACCTGTAAGATAAAGATTGGCTATTGTTGTAAGCTACTAAGTTAGTGGCAAATTGTTATGCCACTATTAGAAAGCTAATACAATCACCTTTTAAAGGACTGATTCATTATTTCAAAGGATTCTGATTATTTTAACCTGTTGTACAGGACCTTCCAATGTGCTACTCTAATCTTATCTTTCCATATGTATCTCATTTTTACTAGTTGCTTACTAGTAACAATCACTCCCATCTAAAGAGACAGATCATCCCCCAGCTTGCCTTTCCTTTTCCAGCCTCCTTCTCTTGATTGCTCTCATAGTTAGAGGGGCAAGGCATACCTCTTCTCTCAGTACCTCTGTGGCTTTTATCTAGCATTTACTGAATGGGAATGGTCTGGTCCTTGGCTTTGCTAACATTTTTCTGTTTTTGATCCTTCACAATGGATTTCCTGATTCCTGATGATGAAAGGGTTTGGTGATGAAGATACTGAAGTTCATAATGACAAGAAGGATCTAATAACAACAATGGAAACAACCTGGTATACAGCCTGGGTCTTGAAAGAGAGGTCAGATAATAATGATTTCCTTTGAGGAAAGGAAAGAGAACACTGAAAGAAGGATGGTTGGGCATTAGCAACAGCAAGGAGATTGGAATCAATGTAACTTTTTTCTAAATAAAGACAAAAGACAAATTGTCTAAAAATTAAAATTTGCCAAAAAGAGCAGATTTTAATATTTGGGTGATCAGCTATGTCTTGAAGACTCAGATAAAAGCTATAAACTCATTTCAGAAAAATGCACAAATGCAAATACACAAATTATCCTATTGTACAAAGTAACTGGCAGCATTTTGGTACTTATATGTTTTTCTATAGATATAAAGTATATGTATATAAAGCCATTTATTAAGAATAAGTAAATGTTATGTATAAAATATAAGAAGTGGGAAGCACATAGATACATTAAAAACCTCATCTACTGGTTTTACATGTGTATATTTACATGTGTTTATGTATATCTCCCTCCTCACAATGACAGATAAACCTGCAGCAACAGATTCAAGTACAAAGACTGATACTCATTTGGGAACCAGAATTGCTATTATAGTTAGTTTTTTTTATTATAGCAAATATTTATGCTTTTGAATATTCTTCATTTTTTTAAATATTACATTTTATTATTTATGCTATTATAGTTGTCCCAATTTTTCCCCCTTTCTCTCCCTCCTTTACCAACCCTCTACTCCCTTGGGCAATCCTCATACCATTGTCTATGTTTAGACATAAGTATGTTCTTTGATTACTCTATTCCTTATGCTGTACTTTACATACCCATGACTATTCTGTAACTACATAGTATTTATACTTATTCTGTTCACTTTTTTCACCCATCCCTGCAACACTCTTCCCATATGGCAACCATCAAAATGTTCTCTGTATCTATTATTCTGTTTCTTGTTTGTTAATTTTGTTTTTTAGATTCAATTGTTTATAAATCTCTATTTCCATTTTTTGTTTGTATTTTTGATCTTCTTATACTTTTTAAAATTTAATTAATTTTTATTAAGATTTTATTTATTATTTTCAGAGAGAAAGAAAGGGAGAGAGGGAGAAAAACATCCATGTGTGGTTGCCTTTCACCTGCCTCTAGCCACAGAGCTGGCTGGAGACCTTGCTTGCAACCTGCTTATGTGCCCTGGCTGGGAATCAAACCTTTGGGTTTGCCGGCTGGTGCCTTATCCACTGTGCTACCAGCCAGGGCATCTTATACTTCTTAAAGAAGACCCTTTAACATTTCATGTAATACTGGCTTGGTGGTGATGAACTCCTTTAGCATTTTCTTTGTCCCAGGAGCTTTTTATTTGTCCTTTGATTCTAAATGATAGCTTTTTTGGATAGCGTAATCTTGCTTTTGATCCCTGCTTTGATCAAAATTTTGATTTGATCAAAATCCCTCCTTTTGATCACTCTGAATATTTCTCACAAATTCCTTTTAATTTGCAAAGTTTCCTTTGAGAAATCACCTTATCTTCTTACGGGAGTTACTTTGTCGGTAACTGAGTACTTTTCACTATTGCTTTTTAGATTCTCTCTTTGTATTTAATCCTTGGCATTTTAATTATGATGTGTCTTGGAGTGGGCCTCTTTGGGTTCATCTTGTATGGGACTCTCTGTGCTTTAGCTTTTATTCCTAATTATACTTAAGTAAACCTACATAACTCATAGTAAAAATTTTAAGCAATACCCTAATGTGTAAAAAGTCAGGAGAAATCCTACCAAAAATGGAGTGGCTTTTGAGCACCAGAAAAACATGATGGAGTTGCCCAATTGGTAATGCTGTGTGAAATAAACTGGGTTAAAAAAAGCCTAGAAGCCAAGATAGCAGTTAGGCAACCATTCACTCATAGAAATAACTAAGGCTGAGAAGAAAACCATCACCAGCAGTGACAAGAAGAGCCAAGTTGTGTCAATCATCTTACTTGTGCAAAGCATTACAATGGACATACTGAAAAAATAAAAATAAAAACACATGACCTGCACTCTCTAGGAGCTAAACTTAGTGGAAGAGACCAGTTCATATATAAATGAGGTTCACAAAACGTGCCTGGGAATTTGTGCTAATAAGATTAATTCCTAGAACATGTCCTTTTCCAGCTTGTTACTGTATTGGGAAGTATTTCAAGTTCAAAATTTTAATTTAGGGTTAGGAGATTTGTGGTGAGCAATAGAGAATTCCCATATCAGGGCTATGGTGATACCAATCAAAATTTAAAAAACTTTTACGTCAAAATAAATCATTTAAATTGGGAATGCAAAGAAAGACATATAGATTTGTAGGAATAGAAGGGTTGCAGATTTATAGTTGCCTGGAGGGCAGAGGCTACCTTTTAAAGATGAAGCCTCATAAAACATTTATCTCTTGGTGGCTGCCTGACCAAAAGGCCGGGTTGGGATAACATTTGTTAATAATTATTGAGTGTAGAGTTGTTTTGGAATGTATCTAAAGTGATTTTTCAAAACCAAAGTGGGATATGAGAGTAATTAAGGAGACAGTAACAACTATTTGAAAACAAAAGAGAAAAAGAATGAAGAAGAGAAAAAATAAACAATTTTAAAAGCATTTGGGTTAGCTCTCAATAATATGGATTTTAGTTTCCAATTTCTAAAATATTTTAAATAAATCCACTTTTTACATAAACAGAGGAAACACAAAATAGTGCATTTCTATTATTTTCTTTGCATTTGTCTGATAAAAATGGACTGTAATAATACGTCAAAGTAGCAGAGTTAGAAATGAACAGTTATATAGTATTCTATTGTAATATTTTACACAGTATTCTATCATAATGTAATTTCCAAAGGAAATTTCTCTCTTTTTTATTTTTATTATTTTTTTAAGAAAGATTTTATTTATTATTTTCAGAGAGAAGGGTGGAGAGGGAGCAAGAACAGGAGAGAAGAATCAATGTATGGTTGCCTTTCACCTGCCTCCAGCTAAGGACCTGGCTGGAGACTTGGCTGGCAACCTGGTCATGTGCCCTGACTGGGGATCGAACCAGTGACCTCGGGGGTTTGCAGGCAGGCACCAATCCATGAAGCCGCACCAACCAAGGCTCTCTCTCTTTTTAAAAATTAACTATATATGGGGGAAATGTTGAAAATAAGTCTATGAGATTTCACATGATTAAATTGTTTCATCCTAAAATCTGCATCTGAATCCTCCATGGTTATCAAGGCTAGATTACTTTTTAATGTCTTATTACTCTAGTAATGTGTAATAGAAAAAGATCTTAAAAAATATGGAAATAAATATTAATATATGACTTACATACAGAAGCTTATACAGATTTTAAATTGATATGACACTACATAGTCCCCATTTTAATTTCACTAACACCAGAAAAATCCTTTTCATAATTTAAACACAACTTCTAGGTTGGGAGGGGCTGCCATTCATTTTTGATTTGATTCCAAAGTTCCTTTCAAAGTAATAAAAACATTTTCTTAGGAAGCAAGGGATGACCTTGCTTTATTATTTAATCAGTTCAGTCTCTGCCTTTTTTTTTTTTTTTTTTTTTGAGTTCATGTGGAGTTGTCTTCAAGGACATTTTAATAAAGGTTCTTAGAGGAGGGATGATGTCACCCTGAAAGTTGTCAAGCACGATGCTTTCCCAGAGACACGCTCTGTGCTAGATATTAGGAAGGAGGGGCCCGAAGTTAGAAATCTCCAAAGGCATAATCTATATCACATCTGTTCTTTCTTAGGAAAAGACTGTGCTTTGAAAGTAACTCAAAGGGATGCAAACATTTGGAATCAATTATAGATTATCTTTTAACATATTAAGATAATAAATCAGTGCAATTCATTCAGAAAAATTAAATAAGGGCTATTAAATTACATTTTTATTTAAATTTTGTATAATTAAAAATTTTGGTGAGGACATGGCTCACTAAATAATATAAATTAAGCACGTTAAATTGTATCAAAAGTAAATGGTTAAATAGTGTGTTAGAAAAAGTTCTAGTATATATATAGAATTAATTTCTCCATTTTTCTCCCAAACTGATGGAGTACGTCTTTCAAATTCTGGTCTAAATTTCAAGAAGGTAAGGAAACATAGGAAAATTAAAAGAATGCAAAGTATCAAAAAGGGCTTTTGCTATATTATTTATTTTCAAAAGATGACCATGTAAATTGAGTCTGCATTCTACATAACACACCTTAATTACTTGGGTCAGATACCATTCTTTTTAAGCATTTAAGCTCCCCCAAATCCTGTTTCTCATTTTGTTTTTATTGTAAAGCATTAGGCTAAATAACCCTTAAATCTTGTCTATTTATTTTCTAAACTATTGCAAAACTTTTACTATTTTTCACACTCAGAATACTCTGATTGCTTCCTGATTTCTCTCTTACCATTCTCACAGATCTTCAGCCCACACCCTCCTCTTAATCTGGTCATGTGAATTTCTTAATGCCTAGCTTTTTCCTGACTCACTTTGACCCTCAAATTAGTGCACCAGCCCTTGACCTTCTCTGGCATACTTTACTTGATGGTTCTGTTATGATATCCTCACCTACACCCCAAGTTATTTCTTCCAGAAAAACTTTTATTCTAGTTCACTATCTAAACACTTACCAGCTAGCTATACTAAGTTGAAAGGTCAGCTACTTAGGTCTAAAAATAACCCTCACTGTCAGCTGATACTTTATTTTTCAGTACAAAATATTAAAATTTATAAGGTTCCTGAAAAAAATCAGTAAAGTAACCAATTCTTTACATACTTATTTTGATTTAAAATTTAAAACTATCTTAACAATCAATGCAGCAGCAGTCACTAAAGGGCCTTCTATCTCTCCAACATTTTTTATACTCACAAAAATTTAGAACTACATTCATTCTCTCTCAGTGTCTTCATAAAGTAAAAACTGAAAGAGACAAAAAGTCAATCTGAATTTGAAAAGGTCTTTATTTTATAAAGTGTCCCAAGGTGGATCCTCAATGATGTCATGTTGGGAAGAATTTCATGGTAGAGGGCTAACAGAAGAACTTTTGTCAGTAGAACCCACAAAATGTGCCTGGAAAATGTTCAGCTATTTTGCAAATAAATGTCAGGACATCAACCCCTGTTTCTCTCTCTGTCTCTTGCCCCGGGCTATCCTTACTTGGCTATGTAACAGTCATTTGCAAGGGCCCCTATATATTAACCCTTTCAGAGGTATGTAAACAAAATAGGACAGAGTTTCTGCTAACCAATTTCCTATGCTTTAATGTCATACACATTAAAAAACTTAACTTTGATTTTTCCCTTCACTGTTACTTTTTCAGATTGAGCAATTTACTATAGATTTATATCTACAATCATACAAAAAATATTAACAGAAAAATAACTGCCATTTTTTTCAGTCACTAATGCTGGTCAATTAAATATGACAGACACAGGAGAGAATGTAGACTCAGTGGGGAACAAATTCATAAAGCCTTTAAAATCACAACTTCAGCCCTGGCTGGTAGCACAGGGGTTAAGGCCCTGGCCTGCGAACCCAAAGGTCGCAGGTTCAATTCCCCAGCCAGGCACATAACCAGGTTGCAAACCAGGTCTCCAGTCAGGTCTGTGGCTGGAGGCAGGTGAAGCACAACCATACATTGATGTCTCTCTCCCTCTCTGCCTCTCTCCCTTACCCTCTTTCTAAAAATAATGAAATAAAATCTTAAAAAAAAAAAAAATCACAACTTCAGTAATGTTAATATTCTAAAAGCTCTATCATTTACTTGCTATCTTCATTTTGTAATACTCCACTGAATTCATATTAATCTCAAGGTAGTTGTAAAATCACTTATTTTTAAATTAATTAATTTTTATTGTTAATATATTTTATTTTGCTATTACAGTTGTTCCAATTTTCCCCTCTTTGTCCCCTTCCACCCAGTACCCCATTTCCTCTAGCAATGTCCACCTTAGTTCATGTCCATGAGTCATGCCTATAAGTCCTTTGGCTTCTCTATTTCCTGTTCTTCTTAACATCCCCCTGTCTATTCTATAACCACCAACGTGTACTTTTTCATTTTTCCTTTCACATCCAGAAAAGTCACCATTTAATTACTGCCTTCTATCAGCTTCTCAAATCATATTAATACAAAGTTTTCTTTTCATTATTCCAAAATGGCTGACTAGGCCCAGACTGGGACACGAGCTGACATCAACAAGCACAGATCCAGGAAGTAAAAAAAGTGTGCACCTCTACAGCACAGAAGGTCACACCACTAAGAGAGTAAGTCAAAGCAGACCAATCCAAGAAGCAGAAACAAACTAGAGTCACCTAAAATGGGGAGACAAAGAAATAAATCCTCAGCAAATGGAAAGGAGGAATACCCAGGAAGAGTGCAAAATGAAATAGAGGCAAGCACCCTATCAGACATGGAATTCAAAATAATGATGATAGAGAATCTCGATGAGCTCAGTTCAAAGAAAACTATAAACAACTCCAGGGGAACTATGAAGAACTCCAGGAGAGCAACAAGGAACTTACTTAGAACTACACCAGCATTAGAAGGGACATAGAAACCATCAATAAGAGCCAGAAGGAAGTGAAGAAAACAATTTCTGAATTGAAGAACACAGTAGATAGACTCAAAAGCAGGCTGGCGAAAGCGGAGGATTGGATCATCAAGCTGAAGGTCAATGTAGAAAAAAATTCCCAGGCAGTGCAACAAAATGGAAAAAGACTGAAAAAGATTGAAGAGGTTTTAAGAGAGCTGCAGGACAACATAAAATGTAATAACATCCGTATCATAGGGATACCAGAAGGAGAAGAGGAGGAGCAAGGGATATAAAGCTTCTTTGAAAAAGTAATGACAGAAAACTTTCCTAACTCGAGGAAGGAAATGTCATGCAAATTCAGAAAGCACAGAGGGTGTCTCAAGGAAGATGAACCCAAACAGGCCTACTCCAAGACATCATAATTAAAATGGCAAATCTCAAAGACAAGGAGAGAATCCTAAAACCAGTGAGAGATATAGCTCATAACATACAAGGGGGCTCCCATAAGGTTATGAGCTGATTTCTCCACAGAAACACAACAAGCCAGAAGGGAATGGCAAAAACTATTTCAAGCAATGAAAAAACAAAAGGCCTGCAACCAAGAATACTCTACCCACCAAGGCTCTCATTCAAAATGGAAGGTGGAATAAGGAGTTTCCCAGACAAAAGAAGTCTAAAAGAATACATCTCCACCAAACCAGCATTGCAAGAGATGCTAAAGGGTCTGCTTTAAGAAGATGAAGAAACAGAAAAACAGACAGAAACACAGGTACAAAGGTAAGTGGATTACACCAATCAAAAGACATATGGCAGCTGAATGGATAAGAACCAACTTTAACTAACTTATGACTGCTTTAAAGTGATCTTGTTATAAATAGATTTTACTAAATAAGGTACAATTTTGTATATTACTTGTATTGCATTACTGCAGGTTAAGTTTTCTTAGATTGGGATAATTTCATAATATGGGAAAATCAGGTTACTTGCAATAACTCAGAAAAATCGAATACAGTTAAGGAAGAAGAAAAACCTAAGAAAATGTGGATGTATATTACATAGAAGACATACTATCTTTCTTATTCACTGTTACAAAATATGTGCTTATTTGTGGGTGTGTAATATATAGATTATTTAGCAATTTACACATTGGTGGTTACAGGATAGACAGGGGGATGTTAAGAAGAACAAAGGAAATACAGAAGCCAAAGAACTTATATGCATGACTCAGGGACATGAACTAAGGGGGGCATTGCTGGGGGAAATGGGGTGCTGGGTGGAGGGGGGCAAAGGGGGGAAATTGGGACAACTGTAATAGCAAAATAAATAAAATATATTATTTTAAAAAAGATTTTAGCTTCAGTCATAGTTGATAGGCTTGTTATTGCAGGAATTGGAATGCCTGACCTATGTGACTCTAGGAGGTAAACAAGCAATTCAACCTGTGTGCCCCAGGGGGGGTCTGTAAGCCATCCATGGAGATGGTATCTGAGCCATAATGTTCCAAAGAGGGAACATCTGTGATACAGATTTTTTAAAATATTGATCAATAGTTATAGAAATACTAGAAAAATCACATCCAGACTGCAACTCTTACCCATTGAACTTCTTTCCAATCTTTTTACCTAACCCTGATTCTTATTACAAAAAGGTTGGCTTGAGATGGGATGTTAAGAGGGTTTTTGAGGATACATAATCTGCCATCTCAGACTGCCAGTATCTGAATAAAGTGCCCATAAAGATTCAGTCCCCCCCAAAAAAAAGATTCAGTCCCTGTCTCTACTTGTTGGTTCTGATAGTGGCAGGCAGCAGGAACACCGGTAAGTAGATGTAAACTAATGTTTAGCATATTTATAGAACATTTGCATGCTGCTAAAAAATAACAATATTCAGTCCACTTATAGAATCATAAGTTAAAGAACACAACTGAGTTCTATGATTGACCTTAGTTCCAAAACACCTACGTAGACACAAGTATATCAGGAAGAGAAATTTGGCAATTAATAGCTTGTTCTAGGAAATATCTCCAGTTTTATTTCATCTCCTTCTAGTTCCAGTTTTACTCTTTATGCTCTCAGCAATTAGATATTCAGTTTGTCCTCTTTCTGCTTTCTAAGTAGATACCATTTTTCTGTGGGTTGGTTTGCTTTCTTCAAACTTTTGCCTCATAGACCAGCTATGCCTTTTCTTTCTTCAGGATATTTTTGTCACTTTATTCCTTGTTGCAACAAGTAATTCTAACCTAATTCAGAACAATTCGATATATAGGGAACTCATTCACATATTCATTCACCAAATATTTTTTCTATGGCAGATCCATATTAGTATCTGATCATACAACCGTGAACAAGTCATTGTTAAAAATCTCAGAGTTTAGTGTGCTTAAGATAGAGCTATATACACCAGGTGTGAAGTAAGAAATTGACCCAGTTTAGTTACCACAGGTATCTTCTTCAGAGAAGTAATCCTGAGCTGAGATTTAAACTAGTAAAAAAGAAATTTAGCAAGGTGAAAGACTGGGAGGAGATAACATTCCAGCCAGACTGTAAAGGAAGCGGTTGAAAAGTTGCAAAGTATCAAGCACAGCTATAATGTCTAAAACAAACAAAAGTTTGTCTTTCAATTACTGTCAGCTAAAGTGAGCAATGGCGATGCTTTCTTAAATCATAACACAGTCATATAAATCTCAGTTTCTTTACCTATAAATGAGGATACGCTGCCTCAAACCATACAAAGTGTTTGTTGTGATGGTTGAGTGAGAAAACTCAGGTTGCACATGAAGCACAATGCCTTGCAAAATGTGTTTCAGCTGTTGTTAATTAATTTCCAGATATGTCATTTGAAAGTTTTAATATATTTAAATATACATATAATTGCATGTTTATATGAATGTACGTATCTGCAGTGTGTGTGGGACCCTGAACACAAAGTTATTCTGGCATAAAAAAACAAAGAGTGTTTGGGGGGAATGGGTGGGTGGGGAGGGGGACAGAGGGGAGCAAAAAGGGGATGGATGTAATACAACAACAATAAAATTAAAAAAAAATAAAAATAAAAAAATAAAACAAAGAGTGAAGCAAATTCACCAAGTTGAGAAGTTAAGACAGTCAAGTAATGTACTAAATGAAACAATGTCATTCCTGTTTTCTTTTTTAGCCATGATCTGAAACTACTTTTGCTCTTAGAACTAGTGACCAGAGGGGAGGAGAGAGGGGAATAATGGTGGAAAGAAGGGGAAGGGACTAGACAAAGAACATGTATGAATGACCTATGGACATGGCCAACAGTGTAGGAATGGACTGTGGGAGCAAGGGTTGAGGTGGGTTGGGTGGAGGGGAGCAAAGGGGGAAAATTGGGATAAAAAAGGAAAAAAAAAGAACTTGATATCTTAAATGGCTTCAAGCACCTAGGAACTTGGTATATCTTTTTTGCCCTCAGTTAAACTCTGGCACTCATGTCGTTCTTCTGGATCCAAATGCATAGTTGATGATTCTGGACTGAAAGCCTAAATTTTGTGGTCAATGGTATTAGGCACACATTAACGTTATCCCCTTCTCATTCAACTACAAACCAATGTTTCCCTTAAAAAAAAAAAAAGCACTTCCCCAGCTAAAGGATGATTTCTTGCAACTTCAAAAGGAATTCTGAAATTTCTTTCTAGAATTCTGAAGATAAATGTTAATTATTTACTAGAATGCAAGACAGTTTACTAATCTATTTAATGTTCACCAGAATCTGACTATATATATATATTTTTAATTTTATTGTTGTTGTATTACATCCATCCCCTTTTTGCTCCCCTCTGTCCCCCTCCCCATCCACCCATTCCCCCCAAAGTCAATCCCACCTGTTGTCCATGTCCATGGTTCCTTTATACTAGGTTCTTGTCTAAGCTGCTCCCTTTTCTTGCCTCTGCCTCCCCCCCCCCCCCCAACCCCTTTCCCCCTGACCACTGAAGGCCTATTCCTTGTATTCATATACTTGGTTCTGTTTTGCTTGTTGTTAGTTTTGCTCATTATTGTCCCGTAATGGGTGAGATCATATGATATTTGTCCACTGACTGGCTTATTTCACTGAGCATAATACTCAGTGGATGATTGGATCAAAAAACTTTGGTACATTTACACAATGGAATTCTATATAGCAGAAAGAAAGAAGGAACTTGTACCCTTTGCAACAACATGGATGGAACTGGAGAGTATTATGCTTAATGACTATATTTTTTTAATGAGCCTGAGTGCAATAGGCCAAGTAGGGGATAGCCAATGTTTCTGTTTAATTTCGTTTTTATCTTAACTACTTATGAGAACAAGTCTTAAGAAGGAAAATTTATTTATTTATTTATTTACTTCTAAAATGTTGTCGTATTAAAGGTGTCAACCTTATGCAAGTTCATATCTGCAGTGCTTTTATTTCCTTGGTGTCTGTCTGCTGATTTACTGTATTATAGGGACAATAAGCTCCTCTAAACTGAGTCCCTTGAGGAAAAAGCTATGCATTTTTCTAATGCCTGATGTCTGACCCACCACTGAAGGCTGTTTGGATGTATAAAAGGATAAATGCTCAAATGAACAAATAAATCTGCTTAGAAAAACAAAACACACAAGCAAGAATGAATTTTCTCAAAGTAGTACATAGCCAAGTGTGGAAAAAATAAATGGAATAAGCATGGTCTCTTAAAGTTACAGAAAACAGAAAAATACAACTGGCTGTTGATAGTTTGTGGACTCTGAAACAGTATTAACTTGAAATAATAGTATTGGTTATGACTGCTTGAATGAAATAGTTGGTTACTTACTTTAGGAAACTTGAACATGATTTATGTCAACAAATTTTCTCCAACTTTATTACTTTTCTATTCTGACATCTAACTTAACAAATATTTATCAAATAATAATATGTCTCATATGACTGGTTCTTGCAGTTTGCTGGAATTATAGCAATTTAATGGAAACTCTAGATATGTCATGCTTCCCAGAAGTGTTCTGATTTATATATGCAAAATTAATAATAAATGAAAAAATACTTTATATCTGATTGTGTTCAGACTTTTTTCTAAATATAGGGTCCACAAAAGGAGAAAGGCATGCTAGATGGTTAAAAAAATTGAGAATCATGTGCTACTCAAAAAATTACTCTTAATGATATGAGTTCCTTGCTTTAAAAACCTCTTTTTGTTTATAATGATAGTACATGAATATTGATTGCTCAATCTCTAATCTGACATTTAAAACATGTAAAAGATGGTTACTTCCAGAAATGTACAAAAATGCATGCATCCTTTCTTTATATATTTTTGTATATATTTTTGAAAGGAAATGTCCTCCATAAAAGAGAGAGATTTTGGGACCTGAAGCCTCAAGGGGCTTCTCTCTTCACCTGTCGCAGAGTTAGCATCCCCTCCAAAGATTTATTCCATGATTTCATCAAATATACAAGTGCAAAATTAAAGTAGAAGTTTCCATTCTATTAGAGACTGGATCACAGTAATTGGTTTGATTGGATAGCCAGATTAGATGAAGTAATCCATGGGTTGGCACCCATGATCATAGAGTCTCTGATTCTGCTAAATCTAGTTTTCTAATGGCCTGTTGGTGGCAAGTGAGAACACAGAGCTTTTCCAGGGGCAAGGACATCTGGGGATGTAGCCTCATGCAACACCTTCACAAAGGCAATTATACTCCCTCTTTCCCTGAATATAGCATTTTGTCCTTTTAAACCCCAGGGCATACGACTTCAAACAAGAACACCCCAAAACAAACAGGAACAATTTGATTATAGCAATTCCTCTTCCATAAAACTAATCAGCTTCCTTCTCCTCTGACAGATGAGAGCTCTGAGTGATCCATGACCCCAGTGTCCCTTGCCTCACTTACCCTTGTCTTGCCGGAGGCCACACTGCAACAATGTCTACCACTGCTTTCTTACACAGCACTAGGGACCCCTTTTCTTCCCAAGCCAAAATTCTCTGCTTCTAATTATTATCAAAACATTTTCATTGTTGTTTCGTATCATCTGAAAGCATTTATTTAACAAATATTTATTGATTTAGGGCCCTCACATGCATAGATGTTACAAGCAGCAGTAAGAGACAACATGGAAAGGAGGAACCTAAATACAAAGGAAAAGGAATGTTGATCGTGCTCTTAAAGTGCTCAAAAACTAGCATAGTCATGTGCATAAATAGCTATAGTATGTTTTTAAAAAGTGATAATTACTAAAAGGTAAAACAAAGAACAAACTCAGAAAATGCAGAAGAAAAAGAAAGGGAAACTCCTTAAAGAGCCCCCCTGGAGCTTCATGGAAATAAAAGTGATGTTGAAGGACATTTAATAATTAAACATAGTGTGATTAAGGGAAAAGGACTTCAAAGTATATCAAAACTTTTGTGGCAACTTTTTCTTTCATTAAAACATTACTCCCTAATAGATAAGCAGCCAAATTTGTAAGCAAAAAAGCTAATGGTTTTTTGCCTAGAAGGCAAAAATAAATTCAGAAGAATAACATTGTTCATAATGCTTTAAAGTGTTTAGGTACAAAATCCTTTATTTCCTTAAAATGAAAATATAAAAAGTCATCAAAATTCCCTAAGATTTACGAGTAGTCTTCGTTGTGATCAGTAAAAGAAATCTTTAAGACCTATGGGGTATTGGGCTTAGACTCCTGGAGAAGACAACCTGCAGAAATAGCTTTGGGCAGGGTGCAGTATTCCCACCTTCTCAGCGTGATATTACAAATAGCAGGAAGGTACCATGTACCAAAGGATGAGGGGGATTGAAACTATTATTGTGCTCTCAGCTACATTCATTCATTCAACAAATTGTCCTTGGGTACTTACCTACTTTGTGCCAGGTGCTGTGCTGTATCAAGGATGCAAAACTAGAAATGATAATCCAATATACACATGTTCTTCCTTCTGCCTGGCATTGGCCCCTCCACCACCACACATGTATACATTCTCTTATTTGCAGGCTGGCTCTTTAAAATCTTTCAGGATGCAGTTTTCCATTCACATACTCCCTTTTCTTTTCATAGACTACGTTGTTTTCTTCTATTCTTTTTCATAGAACCTTGTTCTTTTCTTCAGCATATTTCTCCCAATTTGCAGTTGTATTCTTAATTGAATATTTACTTATTTAATTTCTCCCTCTTCCCCTACCCCCTCTCTCTTAATAAAATGGCCTTTTCTCCAAGGGTAGAAACCCAATCTGATTTGTTTACCATTATGGACTTACTATCTTGAAAACTGCTGTCACCCTGTGGATGTCCCAAAATTTATGAACAAATTAACAAATATGCTGTTTGAGAAGGAAGCCACATCTAAATAGAGAATTAGGTACATGCTAGGTACTGTGGCCTCCTATGTGTCATAGAGTAAGAGTCTAGTTTGATTGAAACAGAGAGGTTTCCTAGGAATGTGGGGTCTTCGCTCTTACAAGCAGGGCAGTCCTGGGAAATGGGGCAGATTTGTCATTCTTGCACATTAGAGACATAGTTTGCAAGATAGTGGACACTTCGGTGTATGGCTCAAATAACACAAAGACCTTACACTGTGACATACTTTTCACTGTTTTTTAAAGATTTTTTTATTCATTATTTTCAGAGAGAAGGGCAGGAAGGGAGAAAGAAAGGGAGAGAAGCATCAATGTATGGTTGCCTTTCACCTGCCTCCTGCTAAGGACCTGGCTGGAGACCTGCTGGTTACCTGGTTATGTGCCCTGGCTGGGAATCGAACCAGTGACCTTTGGGATCATAGACCAGCACCAATCCACCGAGCCACACCAGCCAGGGCACTTTTCATTTTTTAAGAGAACAGTTGAACTATTATTATCTCCCTGTTTCCTCATATCTCTTTGAAATAGAAAGGCAAGAGACTATTAACCCTATGTTTCAGATGAGGAACTTGAGGCTCAGAGAGTTAATTGATTTATCCAGAGTCATTTGCTTAATAAACATAGCTATGGTGCTAGGAGCCATGCCCTTGTTAAGATGTCTAAGCCTGAGCCCGACCCAAGACATCACACTGTCTACCCAGCTCACACAGGAATTAACACCTGTGTGACCTTGGCCTAATTAACACTCCATTCCCAGTAACTAAGCAATCTGAAACAAGTGGATACTAATAGTCAACAAAGCAGGTACAACCAGATAAGCTCTTTTATGATTTCTATAAGTAGCACAATATTTCTGTGTCAGGAGTGTTTTCTCTGAACTGGTATTTTCTTCAGTCTTGGGAATGCTTTCAGCTGTATGTTTTTAATTTCCATTGTGATGCTTTTTAAAATTAATTGTTTCCTTGCCACTGTCTCATTATATATGGGACTTTTGTCTATTTTTTGAAGCACACTCTATCATTTTGTGACCCCTGTGTACACATAGAGCTTTGCTAATGATAGGAATGTTTTCCTTTATCCATTGTTCAGCTCTGACAGATCCCTAACAAACAAGCAACTGTATGTAATTAGAAGATACTGAAATTAAATATAAGCACAAGGAACAAAAAAAGGAGATGGCAGAGAAATAATCTTAGGGTAAAAATCTAAAAGGGTCATTTTTAACCTGTTACAGTGTTAAAAAAAATAAATAAACTAGCCATATTAAAAAATCTGTGGATAGCTTCTTTAAAAAATTATTTATTTTGTGACTGCTTAGGAAAAATCATCCCTCTTTAATTATCTTCTGGGTGAGATAAGACTTGTCTAACAAGAGACTAGAGGTCAAAACTAAAAATCCATAAACTAGAAAGAAATGAAATATTAGAGAATGAGCCAATGCTTTCTTGTCATCATGTTAGGGAACTTTAACCTCTGGTTCACTTGAAGGAGTGGGAACACAGTGAATGCAAAACCCATCAAGAACTAAACCAAAGCATATAGTATGTACAGAGAAGAAAATATCCCATAAATAAATTGGTTAGAAAAGATCTATATCATTTTTTTCAATTTAGTTGGAAAAAGGAAAGACAGGAAGTTATTGATTTATAACTCAGAAATTTTATTACTGTTGATCATACATATATGTATAAAGAAATGTCCTTCGATAAACACAGTCCAGGAACAGGAAAATAAACAATCTTTTTCAATGGTTAGCATGGTTGCGACTATTGCTGATAAGTGCAATGAAAGTTTTTCAACCAAGAATAAGCCTCTGTCTTTGCCCACATTTTCTGTTTTGTGCCAGCATCATGGACTGATTCACAATTGGAGAGCAGATGAAATGGAAGGAGCAGTGAACTCCCATTCCAATCTTCTCATTTGTCCAAGGCATCTCTCTCTCTTTTCATGGATGCTTACTTATTTTTCTTTCAAAGGACTAAGTGTTCTTTAGCTTCCAAATGATCAATTTTATACATGGATGAAAAAAAATAGCAGGAATTCTTGTCATTAAGGTCATTTTATTTCAAGGCTGAGAAGGCCTTCTATTAGTAAATGGTTTTCATTTAAAAACCTCCTCGCAACAATAATCTTATAATCAATCAAAATAAAAAAGAAGTAGGTTGTTTAAAGTGAAACAGTTCAAAAGGCACTGAAATTTGGATAAAGTTCTAGATAAATTCGGATATGGCATGTTTAATAACACAGCATGTGAAAATCAGGTATCAGGCAATAAGCCTGGACTCATGATAACATTTTTGTTCTTTGTTGAAAAATGAGTTAGATAATGCCAGAATAAAATTTACGAAAAAAAAAAAATACTCCTTGTGTAGCTTGGACAAATAATCAAAAATATGCAAAAACATAGCAGTAAAGAACTAAACTCTCCAAATAAAGTAAAATAACACTATTAGCATTAGCCAACATCAAACATATGGCAGAAAGTATTAAAAATAAGGTCATTTTTGACTTCTCCAAAGAGGACATACAAATGACCAATAGACATATGAAAAGATGCTCAGTATCACTAAACATCAGAGACATGCAAATTAAAACCACAATGAGATATCACCTCACACCTATCAGAATAGCCATTATCATAACAAATAAGTGTGGGTAAAGATGTAGAGGAAAAGGAACCTTCCTGGTACTCTTGGTAGAAATGTAAATTGGAGCAGCCACTGTGGAAAACAGTATGAATGGTCCTCAAAAAATTAAAAATAGAAATACCTTTCCACTTCTGGATATAAATCCAAAGAAACTCAAACAGGTATATATCCAAAGAAACTCAAACACTAGTTCAAAAGAATATATGCACCCTTATGTTCATTGCAGCATTACTTACAATAGCCAGGATATGGAAGCAACCGAAGTGCTTATCAATAGACAAGTGGATTAAAAAAAGCTGTGGTACATATAGTATATTAATGGAGTGTTAATCAGCTGTAAACAGGAATGAAATTTACCAATTGTGATAGCATGCATGAGCTTAAGGAATATTATGCTGAGTGAAATAAGTCAGACAGGGAAAGATAAATACCATATGATTTTACTTATACACAGAATCTTAAGGAAAAAATGAATGAACAAACAAAATAGAAATGACTCATAGATACAGAGATGGTTGCCAGATAGGCAAGGGGTTGCAGGGCTGGATGAAAAAGGTGAAAGGATTAAGAAATGCAAATTGGTGGTTACAAAATAGTTATGGGGATGTAAAGTACAGCATATAGAATATAGTCAATAAAATTGTAATAACTATGTGTGGTGCTGGGTGGGTACTTGAAATATCAGGAGGAACACTTTGTCAAGTATATGATTGTCTATCCACTATGCTGTACACATGAAACTGGTATAAAGTAATAGTGAATATAAATGATAATTAAAAACAATATTTAAAGATGATAAGGTCACTTTGATGGTAAAAGGCAACATCTAAACTGAAGGCATGACAGATTCACTATCATAGGTGAATAATAATAGTATCAAAATACATCAAGAAAAATACTAATAGAACTAAAAAAGATAAATAATTATAAAGACTACAATAATGCATAATTTTAACAATCCATTATTAGTCCATAAAAAGCAAATAAAAGACATAAACCAGAACATAGTGAATAGCTGTTATTAATGAAACAATTAATAGCTATTTTTTCAAACAATATTCTGTTTAAGCACAAAAAATACACCTGCATATGAAATGTCAATGAAAAACTTATAAACACTGATCAAATATCTGGTAGCAAAAAGTTATATAGTTATGAATAGAAATTTTACACATACATATAACTAAATCAAATTGCTTAGAGATTTAATATCTCAAAGTATTTTGTCAATAACAAACTACGTTATTAAGGATAAAGATAAAAATGCCATATTTCAAAGCTAAGGAATAAAATAAACTATACTTAATGGTTATTTTCATGACCCTAAACACTGTATCAATTAAGTAAATGAATAAGTAGTACTTACAAATAATTTATATCCTTTAATGTTAATCATTTTAAAATAGAGAAAATAAATAAAAATAATATCCAATTTAAGAATTTAAAAGAAAAAAGAGAGTAAGGTAATCAATAAAATGGAAGTAATTAACATAAAAAGAAAAAAATTTAAAGCAAAAAAAGAAATTATTTTATTTTACTTATTTAATTTTTAAAAAGATTTTATTTACTATTTTCAGAGAGAAGGGAAGGGAGAGAGGCAGAAGGGGAGGGAGACATCAATGTATGGTTGCCTTTCACCTGCCTCCAATTACAGACCCAGCTGGAGACTTGGGTTGCAACCTGGTTATGTGCCCTGGCTGGGGAATCAAACTAGTGACCTTTGGGTTTGCAGGCCAGTGCCTTACCCACTTTGCTACTAGCCAGGGTTAAAAAAGGAAAATTTAAAAAGCATAACTAATCCTTTTGGGGGAAAAAACAAAACAACAACAACAACAACAACAAAAAAAAAAACAACCAAACAAAAAAACAAAAAAACCCTGACCAACATTTCAAAAATCTAATGAAGAAAAACAACAAATTTAAAAATAAAACAGGAACTATGAAAACAAATTTTAAGATGTTTCAGAGAAAACTGCCTACATATGCTTACAAATAAATTTAAAATCTTAATAAAGTGGATAATCTTCTTATGAAATATAAATCATCAAAATTGACTAATGAAAAAGTAAAAAGCCTACACAGGTCATTCATATAGGAAAAATCTAGAAAAGATTTACTCACTGGAAAACTTTGAAGCCAATGCTAATATATTCATAAATTCTCCCATGCCTTGAAGAAAGAGATAATTTCCATTTTATTTAATTCTTCCCAGAATATTACAAAAGGAGACAAATTCATCTGCCAAATATGGGACAGAGCTATGTGACACAGGCCAATGATATCTTACGCAGGCCAGTGTTTTTTCAGTATGATTCTCTAGTGTGGTAAAGCATGCATTTCTACAAAAATATGTTTGTTTGTAAGAGGAATAATAAAGCTCAGAAAAGTAAAATAATTTTCCCAAGGAAACCAAATGGAGAAATCCCATCTGTCTAAAGCTCATACTCGTTCCACTACCTTGCACAATGCGTGAATCATGAATCTAACCTCCAGCCAGCAGCCTACATGCTGACAATAGTTCTGCAGTTACACTCATAACAGGTCACCTTCATTTGTTTCTTATAACTATACTTCATGCTCAAGCCTTAATTCTATATGATAGTGCAATCTTGAATTCCTTTAAGATAAGATAGCTCAGTCATTTCTGGTTTCAACTGCTTTTCTTCTGAGAAACTATGCATCATTTTAGGATTCTTCTCAGGAATTTTTCCCATTCATTTTTTTTTCTTTTTTTAAAGTGTGATGAAGCTCTGAGAGTTCTGGGGTAGAATGAGAGGCTTACATAGACTAGATGTAGGCAGAGGGGCCTCTGGTTCTTGATTACTCCTCTGCTGGTGGACATGGCTCCAGTTACTCAATTCTTCCATGGGTTCAAGCAAGGCTGGAGAATTACTATCCTCATTACCCAGGTTTGGCCAACTTCTGCTCATCTTGTGCTACAGACTCCTTTTATCTGACATCTCTGAGACCCTCATAGGCATTCTAAGCATCCCTCATTTTAAAGCGCCTTTCCTGTTCCACACATTGCATTTCTTCTTTGCTGTAGAGATTTGAGGGTCAGGCTTCAGTCTGCTTTCTCATTTGGCCTGTCCTGCCACATTCCTACTCAATGAGTAGGAATGTTCATTGTTCACTGTTCATTGTTGAGGTGGTCAAAAAAGAAGACCCCCACAGTCCTAAACAAGAGTCAGGACTTATCTTCTGGAGTTTTACTAGCTTTTGACTCACAGAAGGAACTGACTAGTGAGTAATTCTCAGAAACCCATTGCATTATACACTAATACCTGCATGTTGAAGTCTCCTTCTCCCAACCCTCCAAATAGGCCATGACTTCTACGCTAACCCAGAACACATCATGGTGCCTGACATGAAGTTAGAAGTCCCACTACAATCCCCAGGAAATTCTCAGATCTGGGAATAGTCTACCTCAGCAGGTCCTTAGTGTTTAGGAAAGAAAAGACTTTTGAACTGGGGTGGGAGGGGAAGATGGCGACAGAGTAGAGAGCAGTGCTGATGGTGTTCTCGAATACCAGAGCAGCTAGAGGACAGGATAGGGAGCACGAGACATATTCAGGTCCCGAAGAACTGGAGTGGTCAGCATCTGGACACAGGGGAGCACAGCCCAGTGGCAGTGGAGACCTACAGGAGAGCAGCCCACAGGTCCAGAATACAACCAGACAGCCCAAATAAAGGACACATCAAGAACAACAAGTGGAGAAAATCTGGGAGAATGCAACATTGAACTCCACAAATCTACTATCACAGAAGGGTGCTCAACTAAGGCAAGGAAGCAAAGCAGGTTAACCCAAGGAAAGAACAAAAATAAATAAATAAAAAGCAAGCAAGAACAGACACCCAAAATGGGGGAAAAAAGAATCAGTCCATCACCAAAAGGAAAGGAAGAATCCCCAGAAAGACCACATGAAACAGAGACATCTGAAATATCGGATAAGGAATTCAAAAGAATACTAGAGAAGCTCAATGAGCTCAGTGAGTTCAAAGAAAACTACAAACAACTCCAGGAGAACTACAAAGAACTCCAGGGAAATTACAAGGAATTTACTGGGAGCTGCAACAGCATGAAAAAGGACATAGAAAATATCAATAAGTGCCAGGAGGAAATGAAGAATACAATTTCTGAATTGAAGAATACAGTAGAAGGAATCAACAGTAGGCTAGAGGAAGCAGAGGACCAGATCAGCGAGTTGGAGGATAATGTAGACAAATACTCCAAGACAGTACAAGAGAATCAAAAAAGGCTGAACAAGACTGAAGAGGGGTTAAGAGAGCTGCAGGAC
>PVIW01001010.1:282636-352598 GCA_004026585.1 Noctilio leporinus | reverse complement strand
ACATTTACACAATGGAATTCTATATAGCAGAAAGAAAGAAGGAACTTGTACCCTTTGCAACAACATGGATGGAACTGGAGAGTATTATGCTTAGTGAAATAAGCCAGTCAGTGAAGGACAAATATCATATGATCTCACCCATTACAGGACAACAATGAGCAAAACTAACAACAAGCAAAACAGAACCAAATATATGAATACAATGAATAGGCCTTCAGTGGTCAGGGGGAAAGGGGTTGGGGGGAGGGGGGAGGCAGAGGCAAGAAAGGGGAGCAGCTTAGACAAGAACCTAGTATAAAGGAACCATGGACATGGACAACAGGTGGGATTGACTTTGGGGGAAATGGGTGGGTGGGGAGGGGGACAGAGGGGAGCAAAAAGGGGATGGATGTAATACAACAATAAAATTAAAAAACAAACAAACAAACACTGGTTATAAGGATATTCAATGAACTTAGGAAAAGAATAGATGAACTCAGTGAGAACTTCAAGAAAGAGGTAAAAACCACAAGAAAGAACCTGTCAGAAATTAAGACTATAATAATTGAAATGAAAACTACATTAGATGGAGTTAACAAAAGATTGGATAAACCAGAGATTCAGATCAGTGATTTGAAGACATGCAGAAAAACCACAATGAGAACAGCAAAAATTTTAAACTAATTTTTTTTAATAAGGATAGTTTAAGGGAACTCTGGGACAGCACCAAGCATAACATTGACATCATAGGGATACTAGAAAAAAAGGGCAAGGGATTAAGAACCTAATTAGAAGAAATAATGACAAAAAAAATTCCCAGACCCAGGGGAGGAAATAAACATGCAAGCCCAGGAAGCAGAGTCCCAAACAAGATGAACCCAAACAGACCCACACCACATCATAATTAAAATGCCTTTTTCACCTCATGGCACACATAAACTAATTACTAAAATTCTGTGGCACACCAAAATATTTTAGATTTTTTGCCCATCAGACAAAAAATAGGTATAGTTTGATTCATTCACACTAGATGACTATTGTTATAATGGCTGTTGTCATTATTTATTTATTTATTTTTAAAGATTTTATTTATTATTTTTAGAGAGAGGGGAAGGGAGAGAGGCAGAGAGGGAGAAGATATCAATGTATGGTTGCCTTTCACCTACCTCCAGCTACAAACATGGCTAGAGACCTGGCTTGCAACCTGGTTATGAGCCCTGGCTGGGAATCGAACCAGCGAGCTTTGGTTTCGTAAGCTGGTGCCTTACCCACTGTGCCACCAGCCAGGACTGTTGTCATTTTTTAAATTTGACAATCTAAGGGAAAGAGGTCAGTGCCCGTAACTAAGTAGTCAGATATTGCATGTTTAAATCTCCCCCTCCCCCCATGGACATGGGCTTTATTTAGGGACTGTTGGGGGAGAGGAAGGACTAGGACTGGTGGATGTACGGAGGGAAGGACTTCTCAACTTTCTTTTTAATTTAGTACATGTTGCCTGGAGGTGAGGATGAGTGAGAACAGCTGGAGAAGAGGAGAGGAAAAGAGGTCATGGAATGAACACTTTCCTTAGGGGAGTCAGCCAGAACCAGGACATGGAGAGTAGGGGCTGGGGAGGGATATTACTCTTCATATACTGAGACTCAATCAAGGTCACTGCTTGATGCCAGCTTCCCTAACCCTCCTGCCCACCATCTTGGCTCCTGGCCCAGATGCCTGCTAGCTCCCTCAACTTTAGGGTGAAGATGTGGACAACTGTGGTACCCTCCGCCTCCAGGTCCCTTGCCTAGAACTGCTCACTCAGCCTGCTCTGACGTCCCAGCCAGAGTTGAGAGGTCAGGAAGGCAGTGTGCAGGCAAGGAAACAATTGTGTCCTTCACCGCCCTTCCTAAACTCTGCCCCTCCCTTGGCTCCTCATGGGAGCCAGCAACTCTTGGCTCAATCCTTGTGTATCTTGCCTCTGCCCTGTTCCTCTGGTCGAGTTGGCCTGCCAGCCAAGTGGATCACTGCAGTCCCTGGTTTGAGTCAGTATAGCACAGCTACCTATGGCCACGAACCAGGGGGCCGCTGCGCCACATGGCCATCCCTAACTGCGCTCAGAGGACTGGGAAGAGCGCTCCACACAGGTCATGGCCCCCATCTGATTGGCCAGCACAGTGCTCTGCCCACATGTCACAGGGATAAGACCTTGCTTGGACAGCTCCCACAGCGTGACTAGGTCAGCCTGCACGTCCAGCTTACAGCCAACCAGCACAGTCTTGTCACTGGGCGAAACTCCTCGCCACTTCTTGAGGACACTGTCCAGTGTTTCTGGTTGGCTAATGTCAAAGCAGATGAACACAGTGTCTGAATCAGGGTAGGCCAGGGGCCAGACGTTATCACAGTTAAGAGGAACCTGAAGTACTTCCCATGGGCACTTGTCTATCTCAAAAGCTCATGGCAGGGACATAACTCAAGGGGAAGGCGTCCTTGGAGAACACCGCCATCGCAGTTGTGCAGTGGCCACTCGGCCACTCCGTGGTTCCTGCTACACACTGCCCCCTGCCTTCTCCGCATAGACCCCCTCCCAGGCCTCACTGGCTGCCAACACTGGCATCTCAGCGACCGACCGCACTAAGCTTCCCACTGGAGGGCTCTGCTCCCTATACCCCGCCCCAAGCCCCTTAAAAATTCTTGCAGCACATCAGTTGAAAATCAAGTCACTGGTTTAGAGGGTCTTGTTTCCTTTCTTTGTCTTGTTTTCCTCTCTTTACGTACCTAAAGGGAGAGTTGCCAAAAGAAGAGAAATAGGTCATAATAAATATGAGATTTGTTCCCTAATTTCTTTCATTGTGAAAATGGAGACAATGGTCATTCTTCTCATTCTTCCTGGAGCGGGGAGGCAATTTCAGAAACAGACTCTAGCCCTGGCTGGTGTGGCTCAGTGGATTGAGCACTGGTCTATGAACCCAAGGGTGGCTGGTTCGATTCCCAGTCAGGGCACATACCTAGGTTGCAAGCCAGGTCTCTAGCCAGGTCCCCAGCTGGAGTCATACGAAAGGCAACCATACGTTGAAGTTCCTCTCCCTTTCTTCCTCCCTCCCTTCCCCTCTCTCTGAAAATGATGAAAAAAATCTTAAAAAAAAAAAAAAAAAAAAAAGACTCTAAGCGTAAGGGAATGGCCCAAGGAACTTAACATATGTATATGCAAGATAACACTATTTATAAACCTAATCAAAAAAGATATTAATAGTTGGTAGAGTCCACTTTCAAACCAATATGCTCTTTAAAGTCAGATTGGGTGGGTGGGGAGGGGGACAGAGGAGAGCAAAAAAGGGATGGATGTAATACAACAACAATAAAATTTACAAAAAAAAAAGAAAAAATTCAATAAAAAAAAAATTACTTCAAAAATAAATAAATAAATAAATAAATAAAGTCAGATTGATGGCTATAATAAGTCCTATTCTCTTCTGTGGCTCTGAAAGGAGGGGACAACCTCTTCTTTCACTTACCGCCTCTAGGCCAAGAGAAATTACCTTTGGCTCAGACTTTCAGAGGGGGTCTGAGTATGACAGAGTAAATGAAAGAATGACTCAGTGGATTGGAAGTGCATCTTAGGTCCCATGGTGTTTGGGATAGAGCCTCCCTGGGACTGGCAAGCATCAACCCAAGAAAGTAAGTGCCACTGGGCCAGAAACCTCCGTGTAACAAGACTGCGAGAGCTTCTCACCAGGAGGAAACCGCCGTAAGGACCGCCTGACGTCCAGAAGCACTTGTTGGTAGTCCTTGCTACTCTGCCGTAGGCTTTCCCCTATTGGAGGAAAAGGAACATATCATTGTAGGAATGTCTGGGAAGCCACATCAGGAGTAAACCATTTGGTATTAGACCAAAGCCCAGAAGGACATACTCCCCCATTTCCCTAAAAAGAATATGATTCAAAATAGAACATTTGGAGAAGAATCCCTAGTTTAGTTCCAAACATGTGACACAAGTCCTGATGCCTGTAAAAGGAGGATCACAATGTCTAGGAGGTAACAGAGTTAGGTGGAAACATCAGCAGAGGACAAGTCACGATGCCAGGGGTCTCCCGTGGCATCACTGAGTAACTGCTCTGAATTGCAAAGTCCACATCTTTATTTTTAAATTTTTTTAAAAGATTTTTAAATTTATCATTTCCAGGGAGAGGGAGAGAAACATCAACGTAGGGTTGCCTCTCACCTCCCTCCAGCTACGGACCTGGCTGGAGACCTGGCTTGCAACCTGGTTATGTTGCCCTGGCTGGGAATCAAACCAGCAACTTTTGGGTTCGCAGGTCAGTGCCTATCCACCGAGCCACCAGCCAGGGCAAAGTCCACATCTTTAAAATGACAATATTTCTACCCTGGATGATGGGGCTTAGTTGGTTAGAGCGTCATCCTGTAAACTTTATGGTTGTGGGTTCAATTCTTAGTCAGGGCACAAATCTGGATTGTGTGGATTGGATCACTAGCAAGGTGGTGTGGGGTGAGGGGGCAGGAGCATGTGAAAGGTAACTGATCAATGTTTCTCTCTTACATTGATGTTTCTCTCCCGCTCTTCTCTGATTCCCTTCCCCTCTCTCTTAAATTAATGAGCATGCCCTCGCTGATAGCACAGTGGATAAGGCGCCGGCCTGCGCACCCAAGGGTCGCTGTTTTGATTCCCCAGCCAGGGCACATGGCCAGGTTGCAAGCCAGGTCTCCAGCCAGGTCTGTGGCTGGAGGCAGGTGAAAGGCAACCATACACTGATTCTTCTCTCACCTCTCTGCCTCTCTCCCATCCCTTCTCTCTGGAAATAATAAATAAAATCTTAAAAAAAAAAATTAATGAGCATGTTCTCAAGTGAGGATTGAAAAAAAAAAATCGCACCATTCCCTTCTACGATGGTTTCTATAAACTTCTTAGGTTTCTATAAGGATCAAATAAGATCATAAATGTGGAAATCATACACCACTGAAAAAAAATCTAACATCTGTAGTCTAGGAAGCGCTGAGCTGTTCAAAGGGAGTATTAAGATAAACTCACAAGGAACCTAACCTCCCTTGAGCCAGAAATTCTAAAACTAGAATGCAAACAGGAAACAGTACTTGTGTTCACGTGACAAGCCCAATACAGTGTGAAAGGGGCGGTCTCTAGTAGTTGTGTACACACACACACATATATATATATATACACACACATAAAATGAGTGCATATTTCCTTCACCCCAAACTGAATGTTGTATAACAAGTCTACATTCTATTCACAAACCAGCAGCGATTGTGCAAAACTTCCCCACACAGACTCTTGCTGATAAAGATATGGAAAATCTGGAATCTATAGAAGAACATCATATCAGGATTCAGAGTCTACGCATGGCAATGCCTTGTCCTTCCAACAAAAAGCTGACTGACTGCCCTGAGGCAGCCAGCTTCAAAGATAATAACAAGTGGTAACTTAACACCTACTCAGCTGCACTATGGCACTGTGAACTTTTACTGGCAGAAACTGTTTTAATCATCTCCAGCATCCAGCACACAGTAGGAATGCAACAGTATCTACCAAATAAGTGAATGAATCCCTAGCAGCAGGACTTTTACCATGTGTGGCAAAAAGCAGTAAATGTCTGTTGACTGACTTGAGTGACAAAGTGGGTTCCCTGTTCCGTAGTACTTTCATCTGTATTCTGCACTGTATTCCAAGGGACAGCTTTTACCATAGGGTCCTTGCATATGAGTTAAGTAACAGCTTTTCAGAGAATTATAGTATGTTAGAATTCAAAACAATCATAGTAGTTCCCATTAAAAATGCTTTTATTATTTTTATGCAATTTTTAATGTTTATTTAGTTAGTTATTTGGGGTGGGGGTGGGGGAGGGAGAGAAACATCAGTGTGTGTGTGCCTCTCATTGACCCCCAACGAGAACCGGGTCTGCAACCAAGGCATGTGACTGGGAATGAACCGGCAACCCTTTAGTTCTCAGGCCAGTGCTCAATCCACTGAGCCACACCAGCCAGGGCTTTTTTTTTTTAAGACATTATTTCTCCCCATAGCCTAATGTTTCTCAAAATGTAGTCCATCTTCATCAGAATTAGGTGGAGAGCTTGTTAAAATATAGACTCCTCAATGTGTAGACTAGAACATGCATTTTTAATAAACTCCCCTATACCTAGCCAATAAAAGCTTCCTTTCATATCTACTCAGTAAAAGCTCATTCCATTTTTGAATCAACTTCTACTTATTAGTCTGGTCTTATATTCAGAGCTGACCTAATCATATCCTCAAATGCTTTAGATTTATTCACCCACTCTTGGTTTAACATTTGCATAAAAGTCAAGGAATTCTTTTTTCCTTGCCTCTTAAATTAACTCTCTTAGCCCCTGGCTGGTGGCACAATGGATAAAGCACTGGCCTGCGAACCCAAAGGTCACTGGTTCAATTCCCAGCCAGGGCAACATAACCAGGTTGCAAGACAGGTCTCCAGCCAGGCCTGTGGCTGGAGGCAGGTGAAAGGCAACCATACGTTGATGTTTCTCTCCCTCTCTGCCTATCTCCCTTCCCCTCTCTGAAAAATAATAAATAAAATCTTTACAAAAAAAAAAATAATAATAAGCTCCCTTCGCAGTAGTATCCCCCCTTACTTGATATAGACGGTGGGTCATTGGTGTTGACACTGAGGAGCTTGGGCCACACTTTTCGTCTGATCTCATCAGTTAAGAGCCCTCCTTCCCTGATGGCCATGCGTCGAAGGGCAGCCACATCAGTGGGCTCACTGTTCAGAGCCTGGTATATCTCTGCCACTTTCTTTTTCCTTTTGGCGTTAAAGTCTGCAAAAATAAACAAAAACAAAACAATGGACCAATGGGTGCATTAGGCGCATATTTAGCACATGTACATTTTCTTCAGGGCTCAACGTCATCATTTGGTCTGAGGTACAGGCAGGTATATTTGAAGCCAACCTACAGATATTTAATTAGCACATAATGTGCAAAACACTAAGGAGCAGTAAGTATCATGTGAGTAACCAGCAAGGAATTCTACTCATAATACATGCTCAGGAAATTCAGGCGTAGCTCACAGTTACTGTTTATGTTTTCCTAACAGAATGACTCTTCTTTCTTAATATCAAGCTTTAGAGCATATAAATCTCTCTGATATAATAATTTTGTACAGTTGTTTACAGAAGAAGGATGAATATGTACATCCTTCAAAATTCAATACTGTTTTAAAACAAAACCACAAAAGTTTCCAGTTGCTGGTAAAGCATTGGAATCATAGAAATATTTTCAAAACCAGAATGTAAAAGGGTATACTTGGGTCTGTAGCGTGGGTAAGAGAGGTATGATGCTACACACAAAGCAATTATTTCTTAAAAACCGTATCAATTACTGTGATCAGGAAGTAATATTTTAAGCATCTCACATCCTTATGTGATAGTTTGTTATTCATATACAGGCATTTTACTATGTTTAAATTATTTTTTAGAAAATCAGTGGAGAATTTGTGGTTAATGTTTATCATGTTATAATTTTTCTATTTAAAATAATGGAGTAATAGGTTCTTAAAGAGTTTTTGTGCAGAATATCTAATTTTAGGAATGGTGAACACAAGAAAAGTTAAACAAGACACTATAAAAGAGCTGTCGCAAAGCAGTGCACTCTAATTGCCAAAAAAAAGGAACATGCTGACACCAAGAGCTCAGAGTATTGCCGGTCAGACTGATCTGAGCAGTTTAAAAAGGAAAATGAGTGGATAAGGGGCCAGCCTGCGAACCCAAAGGTCACAGGTTCGATTCCCCAGCCAGGGCACAGAACCAGGTTGCAAACCAGGTCTCCAGCCAGGTCTGTGGCTGGAGGCAGGTGAAATGCAACCATACATTGATGTCTGTCTCCCTCTCTGCCTCTCCCTTCCCCTCTTTCTAAAAATAATTAAATAAAATATTAAAAAAAAAAAAAAAGAAAGAAAATGAGGATTTCAAGAGGCTGGGAAGAGAGAGAGCAGAAAAAACGCTTGGAGATACAAAAAAACAAGGCCCTTTCATTTAACAGTAAGTAGGCACATTAAAAATATTCATGTAAGGCCCTGGCTGGTGGCAGAGTGGATAAGGCACCGGCCTGTGAACCCAGAGGTCACTGGTTCGATTTCCAGCCAGGGCACATAACCAGGCTGCAAGCCAGGTCTCCAGCCAGGTCCACAGATGGAGGCAGGTGAAAGGCAACCACACACTGATGTCTCTCTCCCTCTCTTTCTCTTCCTCTCTCTAAAAATAATAAATAAAATCTTTAAAATATATATACAGTAGAAGACAGGCTAGGCTTCAGAGCAGACTAGTACCAAAAGGTATATTAGGTTTAGAAGGGACACTGGTTTTCCTCAACAATTTTCTATTCTGAGGCAATAAACTGTTTCCATAACAAAGCTACACATTATTAACACAAATGAAAGTTGGTACTTATGGTCCTGGTTACCTATCTAGGAGAGCTGCAACTTATAAATTAACTGGGTTAGTGTCATGGGGAATTGGAGGTACAGACAGGAAAATAACATAGGTGA
The DNA here is from genome assembly GCA_004026585.1 of Noctilio leporinus. NCBI lineage: Eukaryota > Metazoa > Chordata > Mammalia > Chiroptera > Noctilionidae > Noctilio > Noctilio leporinus. Next base: position 344,089 of record PVIW01001010.1, on the reverse strand, counting down.
CATTTAACCTAGGTAAACCTGTTTTGTTGGCTACACTGTTATTTTCCTTGATAACCTAGTAGAGTGACCATCTCTTTCGTTTGTCTGAGGGATTCCTGGTTCACGCCTGTATCCTGGCATAATTGTTCATTGCAATTCCCTCTTGCGATCTCTGCTTTCAAAAATGCTCCAGCTTGGATGCTAAAATTAAATGGTTATTTTATCTAGAATCATAAAAATTAATTTCCAATTTCCTTGGTCAGCGCAACATCTAACTAAATGTCTGTTTACAAGGTGCTTCAAGCTCTTGGCTTGAATATGTCCATTGGTTTCTGTCCATCCATCCACCTATCTGCCCATCTATCCACTTGTCCATTCATCTATCCATTCATCTATCAGTCCATTATTTGATAAACATCTTCTAGTTAGCACTGTACAAGGGACAAAAAGATTCATTCGAGCCCTGACTGGTGTGGCTCAGTGGGTTGGGCATTGCTCTGCAAAGTGAAAGGTTACCAGTTCAATTCCTGCTCAGTGCACATGCCTGGGTTGCGGGCCGGGTCCCGACAGGAGCACCTACAAGAGGCAACCAATCTGTTTCTTTCCCTCTCTCTTAAAAAAAATTAATGTGATTCCCTCCCAGCCTCTGGAAGGCTCGCAGTAAGGAGGGACACAGACAATTATTACACATGATATAATAGAATCATGAAGAATTATGAAACTCCGGAAGAAAGAATGACTGCTTCTCACTGTGAGAAAAGACTTCACCAAGAATATACCCTGGTATCTTAAAGAAAACTGTGAACATGGAAGGAAGAGTGGTTGAAGGGAGAGTATTCCAGGGAGATGAAAGGGTGTACACAAAGGTTTCATTGCATGAAAGAAACATCATGCCCAGAAAACATAGAGATAATTCTATGAAGCTGAAGTGTTAGATAAAGGGAGAAGACAGAGGCTTGGAAGACTGCAGTAAACGTGGCTTATGGAAGAGTCTGGGCTTTATTCTATGGTTAAGGAAAGACAGGGAGGGATTTCACTTTGGGTCAATGGGCCACACATTGGAAGGAAAGGCTATGTTTTCAAAGAGGGTGCAGGGAAGACTTATATAATGGACTGAGACAAATATGAGCAGGAATTGAATTAATTTCCAATAACGAATATTCAGTACCAGACATCCAGTAATTTTTAAAAAGCTTCCTTGTATTTTCTACACATTACAAATTAAAAATACTTCAATGGTTATGTGAATACTGTTTGAGGTAAGCTTATGTTTAGAAATCTTGTTAACCTACCTGCTAAGAGTTTGGAGAAAGTTCCTCCATTTCTTTAGATATATCCAGCCTGACCTCTTTCCAAGTAAGCTATTTAGCAATCTGGGGGAAAGGAAAACCATTGCTTGTATCTTGGAAAAAATAACACTGCTTGCAATCAGCTGGACTTCCATTAGATTTTGGTAAATAATCTGCCAGAATTTTTACTAGTTCTGAACCCAAATCACAGTTCCAGTACTTAGTTCTTGCAACAACTCTCTTCCAATTCTATTTTTAATCCTGCATTTCAAAAGCTACCATTATCTTTCTGGTTTTCAGTGCTCTGTGGGAATGCAATTAATATGTACGGAATAGAATAAAACATAAGCTTAGCTATTGTTCCTTAGGAAATACTGGCCTATAATAAGTGACATTATTCTCCCCATAATACTGTTAAGAATATTCCCACTGCCCTGGCTGGTGGCACAATGGGTAAGATGCCAGCCTGTAAACTCAAAAGTCGCTGGTTCAACTCCCAGCCAGGGCAACCTAACCTGGTTGCAAGCCAGGTCTCCAGCCAGGTCCATGGCTGGAGGCAGGTGAAAGGCAACCATACATTGATTTACTCTCTCCCTTCTCCTCTCTCTTGAAATAATAAATAAAATCTTAAAAAAAAAAAAAAAAAAAAGAAGAAGAAGAATATGCCCACTGTGTAATTCTAAACAGAGTCCTAGTCCTACACTGCTTAACCACAGGGATACATGTGAGAAATGTGTTGTCAGGCATTTCCATCACTGTGCGAGCATCTAGAGGGCGCTCACACAAACCTAGGTGGCATAGCCCAATACACACCTAGGTTACGTGGTATACCACCTTCATACACACGGTCTGTCACTGACTGAAACATTGTGTGGCACATGACCACAGGCTGTAGACGCTTTGGGTTTTTTCTAAAGCTACTGGTACTTCCAAGAGCAGGATGCTGTCTGTTCAGGCCCCAATATCACCTCCACAATCCCACATTCAAGTGATTGTTTGTTTGTTGTATTTATATTTTAGGGAGAGGAGAAGGAAGGAGAGAAATATGTACGAGAGATACATTTATTGGTTACCTCTTGCATGCCCCGAACTGGGCACTTGGCTGAAGGCATATACTCTGACCAGGACTCAAACCTGTGACCTTTTAGTTTGCAGGCTGGTGGTATTCAATCCACTGAGCCACACCAGCCATGCTCAAGTGATTAAGTATTAATGGCAGATGAGGAAGATGCTCCTAAGTGTGCCACACCTCCCATACACAAATATTTATTACACCTAATATATAAACTCTCACTGTGACATGAAAAAGAAGAGGAAAACAGAAAACTCAAGTGAGCTAGAGATGTATAAATTACAGAGTAACAAGGTCAATTGCTAGATTACACAATGAAGAAGAAAATGTTAGTTGTCCGGGTCCCCCTAGGAAGGTGTCGGGGCATAGAGCCCCGCGCAGGCCAGGCCAAGCCTTCAAGCCCTAACAGAGTTGGGTGCATACAGGCCCCAGTGCTCCATGGAGGTCCCCGGGTAAGAATCTGGCCTTGAAAATGTTCCAGCGATCCTTTGAAATCTGCACCTGCAACCTAAACTTCCTGGACTCATGTATTGTGCCTGCAGTACCTTATCCCACACGTAATCTCACCCTCCCTAAAAGTCTATGGGCCACCTGGAGTACTTGGTGTCACCGTGCCTAACAGACCAGAGCCTGAAGCGGATTGCTGTATTCCTTCTACTGTTATCTAAACTTAACAACTCCCTTTCTTTTGAATATGCTTCTGTGGTAATGATTTGTGGTGTGTATGTGCATCCCCAACCTGTGTAATCAATAAAAGCCTTTGGAGGTGGGCCATTGAGGCATTTGTCTATCAGACTCTGGTGGCCTTCTCTCCCCTAGCACAAGCTGCCTGGGAAGGTTCATTTCATCTGTAGCCCTCGGGGATCTTTGCAGGTTGAGCATCCCTGCAAGTCAGTAAAATTGCAACTGAAACTAATTTACACATATCCTCTTTATCTCAGAGAAAAATTATTGAGCTATTTCTGGGCTAGTCAAGAAAATATTAAAATTAATGCCACCCTATGTTCATTGCAGCACTATTTACAATAGCCAAGTGCTGGAAACAGCCTAAGTGCCCTTCAGTGGAAGAATGGATCAAAAAACTTTGGTACATTTACACAATGGAGTCCTATGCAGCAGAAAGAAAGAGAGAACTACCATTTACAATAGCATGGATGGATCTGGAGAGTATCATGCTTAGTGAGATATGCCAGGCAGCAAAAATTAAACACCATATGTTCTCATTTAATACAGGAGACTAATGAACAAACAAGCAAGCAAACAAAACAGAACCAGGGACATGAATACAAGGAACACACTCTCAGTGTGCAGAGGGGAGGGGGTGGGGGGTAGGAGAGAAGAGGCAGAGGGGAATATTTAAGTCAAGGAACTAACATCAATGACCCATGGACACGAACAACATGTGGGATTGACTGTGTGTGGCGGGTGGATAAGGAGGATGGGGAAGGGGAGAGCAGAGGGGGAAAATGAGATGACTGTAACATAAAAAGAATAAAGACTAAATTTTAAAAGAATATATTAAAATTATGCTTATTACCCATTTTAAGATAAATTTTATACATAGATTCTGGGATGGGACACATACTTCTGGGATTGAGAATGTTATATTTGGGTTTAGGATAAGAGCCACATTTTATCAGGAGGTAGCACATACGTAATCTCCATCCTTCTGAATCACTTCTCCAATTTTCTTTTTGCCCCACTTACAAAAGAGATGTATTACATATCCCAAGTTGATACCTTCCAAATTCCTTTACAGGAAGAGGTCTTGGCTACCATAACCATGACAAACTGAAATCATTACCCTACAGCTGGCTGCAAAATATAAGACACTACTATAAATAAATCCCTGATGCCTGAAAAGCAATTCATTCAACACAGGAAAAGAATGATACAGGCACTACTTGGCCTGCTCTCCACTAAAATGATCATTTTAATAAGGGACACTGAAGCAGTTCTTAACAGTTCAGCTAAACATAGCTGAGCCATCTTTTTTTTTTTTTTTTTTTTAAGATTTTAAAATTATTTTTCAAATAGAGGGGAAGGGAGAGAGGCAGAGAGGGAGAGAAACATCAATGTATGGTTGCCTTTTATCTGCTGAGCCATCTTTATCAGCTGTTATTGTCTCAAACCTTTTCCAACTCTGACTATAGAACCAGGTCAAGGTTTCTGCCCTTTCAGAGCAACAGGTATCTCCAAAAGCACCTGGTTTGGTGAAATATACATACATTTGGAAAGCACAAAGACTACAGATAAACACTAGCTAGGCTTCCTTTTTCCAATCAGCAAAATACATAATCATGACTTGTATCAGGTAAAAGATCTATATACAAGTACTTAGTAATGGAATCTTATGTGAGAGTAAAATTCCATACTATTTGGTTTAAGCCTGCATATCATGAAAGCTTTGCAGTCTCTAAATAAAAGTCAAACTAAGCAATGCTTGCCTTATCAAAATAATGGAACAGGCAGAAAGAGAGATCCCCTGAGACAGACAGACAGCCCTTGAATTCCTGATGTTGATATTGAAAATTAACTTAAATTTTTATGCTTGAGCCCTGGCCAGATGGCTCACTTGGTTGGAATGTTGTCCCATATACCGAAAGGTCATGGGTTCAATTCCCAGTTGGAGCACGTACCGGAGACAACCAATCAATGTTCCTCTATTACAGTTACATTTTTCTCCCTCCCTTCCTCTCTCTCTAAAATCAATAAACATATCCTCGGGTAAAGATTTTAAAATATTTTTTAAGCCTTTTGATTTTTTAAAAAAGATTTTATTTATTATTTCCAGAGAGAGAGGAAGGGAGAGAGGCAGAGAGGGAGAGAAACATCAATGTATGGTTGCCTTTCACCTGCCTCCAGCTATGGACTTGGCTGGAGACCTGGCCTGCAACCTGGTTATGTGCCCTGGCTGGGAATCGAACCAGCAACCTTTGGGTTCACAGGCCGGTGCCTTAGCCATTGTGCCATCAGCCAGGGCTTGAAAATATTTTTTTAATATTTGAACTTAATACCTGTACTAGGGAAAGACAGTAGAAGAGGAACAGCCTTACCTTTTTTTGAGTAAGGTTCCCATTAAAACAAAGTAAGACAAAGTAGCCTCTGTTGTTTGATGATCCTATTTAGTTTCAAAGAATAGTACCAGAGTTAGCAGATTCAGTACTTGAAACATAAAGACAAGTGTGTATTAAGATTGTTTTACCCTAACAGCAAAGAAAAATATTCTAGAGTGTAAACATATCTGATCATGAACTCTACAAAGTAGAGTTTCTAGTGTAACTTTGTCAATTCTCCAACAATACTTTGACTACTAAGTTCCTCCTATTCATCCATAGAAGTAAAATCAAGAAAACTTGGAGGTCAAGACACAGTTGCAAAACAACAGGTCACAAAACCCGTAACCACGTGGGACATTGACCATTATGCCATGAAGGAAGGTGTCATACAAACACCAGCAGAGGGTTACAAGGCCAAAGGGCCCCGGGGAAGTAATATGATAAGTGAGCTCCACTTCCGTCCAGGGCTGGAATAAGAGAAAGGGGGACAACAGAAAATGAGCCCAGAGAAACAGATGTGGGTATCAGGTGCTTCATCAAAATACGTCAACTGGGCCTTGGCTGGTAGCACAGTGGTTAAGGCGCCGGCCTGCGAACCCAAAGGTTGCAGGTTCGATTCCCAGCCAGGGCACATAACCAGGTTGCAAACCAGGTCTCCAGTCAGGTCTGTGGCTGGAGGCAGGTGAAACACAACCATACATTGATGTCTCTCTCCCTCTCTCCCTTTCCCTCTTTCTAAAAAATAATGAAATAAAATCTTAAAAAAAAAAAAAATCAACTGGTTCTACAATATTATGGATATCGCCTATTATAGGATGAAAAAGTAGTAGAGCCACTTTAATCTTCCTAGAGGAAAAACTGTCCTGTCTTGGTTATACATAAAACATATTTGAAAACAGCGCAAAGGAAAACCATGATTTCATAGAAATAACTGTATGAAACAATTACTAAACGGTATCAAACTAGAAAATTGCTTTTGCCACAATTAACATGAAAATAGGTGGGACGGGGTTGAGACACAAACATTAGTGTCTGTCAGGGGTTGTGGAGATTGGGGAGTGCGGAGTGATGCACCTTCTTTTCGGAATATTAATGTTCTGCAATTAGACAGGGGTGATGGTTGCACAACCCTGCGCAAGTACTAAGAACCACTGAATCGTACACTTTAGTTAACAGGGTCGGATGCTATGGTAATGAAAAGAACTAGGTGGTCACGCACACCACGCGAATCAAGCCGGCGACAGGTGAATGAAGTTTGGGAACCAGCCTTACAACCCGGGAGGCGGCACCCGAGTCTGCGGACGTGGCCGGACAGTCTCAGGCGGGAGGGGAGGCTTGGCCTCAATTCTCAGAGGCCAAATTCTCTCTTTCAAACATGACGAGGCCAGGCGCGGAGCCCCGGCCCCTTCCTTCCCGCTGGGGACGTGGGTCTGTCACCATGGTTTCTCTGGTCTCATCGGCATCTGCGGACCCCCGGCTTCTAGGCTCTGTTTCCCTTTAGCGTCGCCTCTCCCGCCGCTCTGACCCTTGCCCGCGGCCCTGGGCGCACCCTACGCGCTCCGTGGGGGCCCCTTGCACCGGGGCCCGCTGCTCCGACAGCTGTCCCCAGCCCCCGGGGTCGCCCCTGCAGCTCAGGCCGTCCTCGCAGGCCACTCCTCGACGGCCCGGCGGGCTTCCGTACCTGTCGTCTCTGCGTCGTCGTCCCAGCGACTGGAGGTGGGGCCGTCGCCTTGCGCCCTCTGGGAGGTCATGTCCCGGGGGCCCGGGTCCGGGCCCGAGCCCCGGCTGGTGGTGGAGCCGAGAGGAGACGGGGCCGCGGGCGCGGCATCCAGACCCCACACCGCCCCGCAGGCTCGGCTCGGTCGGCGGCTGCGCGCAGGCGCGTAGGTGGCCTCGCACGGGCTCCGCCCCCGCGCCGGCACGTGACCGTTCGCGGGGCTGGAGCGAGCGGCCACCTTCGGGCGCGCGGCGGGCGGCCCCGGTTACCCGACTGAAAGCGCGGAAGCGCGGAGGCAGAGCTCCACCTGAAGTGTAGAGCCTGGCTCCCTGGAGCAAGTGTTAGCTGGACCAGATTTTGTCACTTCTTGTTTATCACATCACTTTTATTTGTAAAGGATAGTGATGATAATAAAAGTACTGAACTCAAGAGTTATTGGGAAAGTACTGAAAATACCATCAAACATATAGTAACTTCAGCAATTAGAGCCTCGTGGTTTGCTTACCAAGGATTTTACCTTCCGTCTTACCTCTCCACACGCACTCCTGCTATACTTGGCAACTTCAGGGTTTTAGCGACACTTTTAGCGAAACCATTGTAGATGGCTCCGCAGGTTCACCGCACAACACCAGGAGGCGACGATCCACATACATGGTTATGTGACCAGTGCCCCTTTGAGTTACATAGAACTGGCTGCTCATTCAAAATAAGCATCTGCCTCACCAGCTCTTTGACCACCTCTTCTCTAATGACTCCTTTCTCTCCAATTGGCCACCCATTCTCTCGGTCACACCCTATTGTTGTGGCCAGAAACTGCGCCCTGAAGTTCCCATGATTCTAGCGGCTGGATGACCACTACCAAAACAGTTCTTTCTCGCCAGACTTCCAGCCCATTTGGTTTACTACTGGCCCCTCTTGGTTTCATGCCCATCCAGTTCAACCCAAATTCCATGGTCTATCTATCATTACAATGTAAGTCCTTTTTGAAAAGGTCCTCTGGGTAGCTTTCATAAACAGAAAAGATTACTTGGGGGTTAATTTGATTTTTAAAATGAATATTCAATTTATTAAAATAAGAAATCCCCAAATCGAGTTTTCTTAATTTCAACAGACAAATTGTACAATTTCATTCATTCATAAATCTAGTAAATTAAAAAAATTCTTTAAAAGATTTTATTAAAATCTTTAATTTTAATTAAAGAGAGGGGAAGGTAGAGAAGCAGAGAGGGAGAGAGACATCAGGGTATGGTTGCCTTTCACCTGCCTCCAGCTACAGACCTGGCTGGAGACCTGGCTGGCAACCTGGGCATGTTGCCTGGGCTGGGAATCGAACCAGCAACCTTTAGGTTTTCAGGCCAGTGCCTTATCCACTGTGCCACTAGCCAGGGTGTATAACACATTTTTAAAAAGATTTTATTTATTATTTCTAGAGAGAGGGGATGGGAGAGAGGCAGAGAGGGAGAGAGACATCAATGTATGGTTGCCTTTCACCTGCCTCCAGCTACGGACATGGTTGGGGACATGGCTGGGGACATGGCTGGAGACCTGGCTTGCAACTTGGTTATGTGCCCTGGCTGGGAATTGAACCAGTGACCTTTGGGTTTGCAGGTGGGCGCCTTATCCACTGTGCCACCAGCCAGGGCCTATGAATTCTTTTAAATGTGTCAAATGTATTTATTAAATACAAATTTAATAAGCCTTCAACTTAAAATCACAAGTCAAATCTATTATCCAAATACATATTTGTAATTAGTACCACAAAGATCTGTTACCGGCCCTGGCTAGTGACACAGTGGATAGGGAGCCAGCCTGCGAACCCAAAGGTTGCAGGTTCAATTCCCAGCCAGGGCACATAACCAGGTTATGTAGTTGGAGGCAGGTGAAAGGTAACCATACCTTGATGTCTCTCTCCCTCCCTGCCTCTCTCCCTTCCCCTCTCTCTAAAAATAATAAATAATTTTTTAAAAAAGATATATTAGAATTCCCCAAATAATCTTAAATATTATAAACATTTCAAGTATCACCTTTACATAGATTGTTTAGTGCAAAAATATTAGCCCTGTGAGTTTAAAACATTTCTAATCTGTTCTAAATTGTAGTTGAGGTTAAAAGATGCTTATTGCCCTGAAGATTTGCCATCTCAGTTTGGGAGTAATATACTCAAGGAATTCTGGGTATTTATTACCTCATTACTGCGCTGGTGCGTGGATTCTTGCCAGCAGTAGTGATGGGACAGTAACCTGCTCCCCTCCCCACCATCACAATACTAGAGCTCAACAGTGTTATTGTGGTGAAGCATGGGCCAACTCTCATCCTCGGTAAAACAAGAAAGTGGCTGGTTCTCAGGGGAAAGGGAGAGGGTCAAACTATTGCCAAGTGCTCAGCAAGATGAACAAGGTGTCCCATGGAGATAACCAGTCCCTGTCCCAGGCTGATACCCCATCTTCTGGGCAGCACATTGTTTGATTGCAGTTCATCACATGGAGCTCTATATGTCAGTGTGATCAGGAATGCCAGTCATTTTGCCTCATAATTCCTCATGCCTACTCTCTTTGAAAGGACCTCTAGGTGGCAGATGAAAAATTTCAAAAAGCCTTCCTGGGGCTCGATTCAGCAGCACATATACTAAAATTGGAATGGTACACAGAAGCGTGGCTCCTGCACGAGGATGACATGCAAATTTGTAAAGCGTTCCATATTTAAAAAGAAAAACAAAAGCCTTTCTGGGTCAATAGAAATGAGCCTGGGATTCAAGCGTTATGATGATCATATCCCTTGTTCTGTTGCACAAGCTTGGAGCCTGTAATTGATCCAGACCCTGCCGGGCTGGGCTCCCAGGGGGCTCAGAACACCAGGAAGCATAAATATCTTGGAGGAACCCAAAACACTACATGTATATTACTGAACTCCTTTGTTTGCTCAACAAATATTCATGGACTTTAACCAGACCAGGCGGGGATAGGACCCAACACAATGAAGCTTTATTTTCTGTTCTGAACAGCTCAGGTTGGTAGGGAGATGGACTTTTCAATTCACAAGACATTACAATTTCTAGGGAAGGGGGAAGAAGCTTAGAGGGTTATAAAAGCCTAAACCACATGCAGAAGTAGGAGGGTGATGAAGAAAAATTTCCTGGTGGGGGGTGATTTCTAAGCTTATTTAGAGGGATGAGTAACAGTAAGGCAGTTAGTATAGAGAAGAGCATTCTAGGCTGAGAAAATAGCAAGGTACTGTCGTGAAGCGAGGAGAAAGCAAACCAGCCTAGAAACTGTGAGCACTTTAGTGTTCTTTCAGCACAGTATGAAAGAGGAAGTGGACTTTGACATTAGTGAGGACAAAGAAGTGCGCAGGGGAGCAGGCCAGGCAGGACCTCTCAGGAGGTTGGACTGGATGGACTCGGCAAGGTGGAATTAAAGAATTTCAGCCCTGAATGTGGTCTTTGATGTCATCTAGACTAATCCTCATTTCCAGTATAAGAATCACCTCTACTTATCCGTACAACACATGTTTATGGAGCAGCGAACCCAGGCCAGGCTGTGAGCTGAGATGCGGTGACAGATGTTTCTAATGGAGGAGACAGGTAAGGCCCAGGGAACAGTGAGACAGCAGACAGCCTGTAAGTCTGGGAGAACATGGAAAATCCCAGAAACCAAGAGATTTGGGGGCACCTGTTAAGTCCCTGTGTTAGGTGGAATTCTAAAGATGGTCCCCAAGGTTCCCGCTCCATAGTGCACATGTCTGCATAATCCCTTCCCCTTGAGCGTGGGCAGCACTTATGAATATGATGGGATTTCACTTGTGATTAGGTGATGTTATAAGGTAAACATGAGGGAATTCTGTAGATGTAACGAAGGTCCCTAATCAGTTGACTTTGCAGTCAAAAGGAAGATTGCCTTGGGTAGAGTCCTTTAAAAGAACTGGTGGGACTTCTCTGAAGGAGAAATTGAAAGTGGCATTCTCCTGTTGGCCTTAGAAAAGGAAACTCCCCTGGGAATAAGGCCAAGTATCAGGGAACAGCGGCAGCCCTAGGAGTGGAGGGCCTCAGTCCTCCAGCAAAAGAAACTGGATTTTGCCAACAGTGAGCTTGGAAGGGGGCTTGGAACCTCAGCTGAGATCCCAGCCTGGGCTGACGACTTGATTTTAGTCGGGTGAGGCAGAGTGAAGGACCTGGCTAACCCACCCCTGGAAACCTGCACCACAAAAAACGGAGGTAACATTTGTGGTGTTTTTGTTACACAGTGGGTGACTGAAAAGCTCACCCCGAGAAAACCCCAGGCAAAGATTTATTGGCTGACATAAGTGAGGTTCTTGCCCTTCTGCACCCCCTATCTCCATCTCTCAGCTGCCCACTTCACCGTGTTGACTGAATTGCAACCCCACAAAGGCCTTGGGATTATAACATGCCCCTGACAGCTCCAGGTCTCACGGTACTTTCTACAGCTGCCTCTGTGACATACCTTGAATTCTGTCCTGGCATTTCCAAGAAAAGTATTGCCGTACCTCATTGGCTGACTCCGGCACAGCCTAGGCCCGAACCAGTCACCTTAGTCACCATGGGCTGAATAGTTAGGCCTGACATTCTACCGTTGAGCTAGGGGTGGAGCCCTGTCCAAAACCCTGGGGCTGAGAGTGGGAAAATGAAAGAGATTAATTTTAAGGATTGCCCTCAGACTGACATCTTTAATTAATCAGTTTGCCTTCAAATACCCTGCTTCGTGTGTAATAGGTCCAAAGACCTTACAACAGTAGACCCCCATTTCCTTCTTTTCTATTCTTCATGCTATTTTCATACTTTTATTTTCCTCTTAAATCCCTTCTTTTCCCCATCTGCTCCCACTGCCCACTCCACACCATGCTGGCAGACGACCACTTTGCATTCTGTGGCTATAGTTTGCACCTTCTACAATTTTATATGGAAGGAATCATACAGTATGTAGTTTTTTTTTTTTAATCTGGCTTTCAATCAAAAATTTATTTAAAGACTAATTCATGTTGTTGCATGTATTGAGCTTTTATTTCAAGTTCTTCTTTTAATCTTCTCCCAAAGTTATGTTTATTGATTTTAGAGAGAGGAAGGGAGAAATAAAAAACATTGATATGAGAATCATTGATCAGTTACCTCCCATATGTGCCCTGACTGGGGGTGAAACCCAAAATCTAGGTATGTGTCCTGACTGGGAATCAAACCCACAGCCTTTTGGTCTATGGGACAATGCTCCAACCAAGCCATCCAGCCATGCTTATTTCTTTTTATTGACCAATATGTCATCATAGGCTTATACAATTCATTGCTAGTAATTTTGCTTTAGACTTGGGGTTAGCAAAGGATGGCCCATTTGCAAGACCAAATCAGTCCAACACTTGATTTTATATGGCCTTTTACAATTTCAAATGATTGGGGGGAAAGATTAGTGGCACATAAAAATGATAGGAAATTTAGCCCACGCTGGTGTGGTTCAGTGGATTGAGTGCCAGTCTGCCTACCAAAGGGAGGTCAGTTCAATTCCCAGTCAGGGCACACGCCAGGGTTACGGGTCAGCTTCCAAGTTGGGGGGTGCATGAGAGGCAACCACATGTTGGAGTTTCTCTCCCTTCCCCGCTCTAGAAAATCTTTTAAAAAATGATAGGAAATTTAAATCTCTCTATAGTTTTCTTGAAACATAGCCCTAACTCATTTGTCTATTGTCAAAAACGGCTTTCATGCTACAATAGTAGAGCGGTTGCAGTAGAAATCACGGCCCACAAAACCTAAAATACTTATCTGCTCCTTACAGAAATCTTGCTGACCTCCTACTTTAGACTAGTTTACTTAAGGTAATTAAAAATTCTTTTTCTTTCACTTACTCCACTTCCAGCATTTTGATCTGTTGTCCCACTTATTTAGGTCTTCATTGGCTGATTCTTGCACGTGCCGATTGGGGTTTGAACCTGAAACCTTGGTATATCGGGGCAATGCTCTAACCAACGAGCTACTGGCCAGGGTCACTTCCAGTATTTTGTTGTGATCTTAATTTGTCTGGTATTATATTCCTTATGCCTGAAGAACTTACTTTAATATTTCTTGTAGGCCTTCTGGTAATATACTTCTTTCCCTTAGTCTGAGACTATATTTCTCCTTTATGTTTAAAAGATATTTTCAGAGTATAGGATTCTAGGTTGCTGGTTTTGCTTTCAGCACTCAAGTCACTGTTGTCTTCCACCTTGCATTGTTTCTGGTAATTCTTCGTTTCTTCTGTACGTACTGTGTCACTTGATTCCGAGCTGCCTGTAGGATTTTGTTTTAGCATTTTGAACATGATATGTCCAATTGTGTGTAAATTTATTCTGCTTGGTGTTGAATTTCTTGGACCTATAGCATGTCTGCCAATTTTGCAAATCCCCCCCCTTTTATTTCTTCCAATATTTCATTGCGCATGTGATTTCATTTGCCCTCTTGTGCTCCAGCAATCCACTCGAACAGCATGCCTTGGGGAGCGGCGGCAATTTCTGAATGGGACCCAGGAGCCACCACACAGAGCAAACCAAGTCTAACCAGCCGTTGCCCAGCCCTGGCAATCCTCAACCTAAGGGCGAGCTGCTTAGCTGAATCCAGTTTAGATCAGTTGGCCTAGAGATCTGTACCCTGCAGGAAGATAAAATTTTTGTTGAAATGACCAGAGACAAAGGCAAGTGAAAGAAAAAAGTTAATACTGTTTTCCCCCAACCTTTTCTTCCCTAGAAGCAGCTGTTTCAAGTGGCAGGGGATTGTTTCCTACCTCACTGGGACCAAACCCTAGCTCCTAAGGCCCACCACACCCAAGCAGGTGTTTTGGGGCCACTCTGACTTCAATATTCACTTACCTTCAGGATGTGTCCTGTCTTCCTTTCGGCATCCTGGGAATTCCCAGTTCTTTTAGTCAGTGTCATTCTAGTCAGGATCCTCCCAAATTTGGAGCAGGCGGTGGGTGCCTACGTGAGTTAGCAGTCTACCACTTTGGGCAACTTGATTATTTTCCTGGGGAATTTTTTTTTTCTTTTAACACAGAAATGATTTCATACACACCATTTTGTTTCCTGCTTTTGCATTTGGAAAAACACACATTTCCCCAGGGTCTTGCATCTCATCTCTCTTAATCTCCAGCATTTAGCAGAGGATTAAGAAGCTCATGGACACCAACACATGTTTGCTGAAGGGCATCTTACATAAACAAATGAACTCTGGAAACACCAGTCAAGAAATGAACACATAAGGAACTGCGGGTTGAGGGGAAGGTGAGTGGGTGAACAGGGAACAGAACGAGGTATATACATTAGGAGATGGGGAGAGCAGTGGCTATTTGTACTTCCTCTTTGCAAGTTCATGGTGCAGTTCACAGAACTGGTTAACACACGGACACAAGGTCCTGCTTCTCCATGTAAGTCTACAAATGTTTGACTCTGACTCAGAGTGGGATCAGGAAACCACTTACCAGTTGCTGTTGCCTTTTTCTTCTTACCATTGCAGCAGCCAAGAAAACACAAAGCAGGTGATGCAAGAATGAAGCTGACTCAGAAATACCAAATCCCTTTAGGAACTTCACCAAGAAACAGATTGGTCACCCTATAAACATCTGGAGGTGCCTAGGGTATACCTATGTACATTAAGGTCAATAAGAATACCTGACTAGGGCTATAAGGGGGCAAATCACAGATTTTAATTTGTTAAAGTGCAAAAAAAATTGGCTTTAAGTAATTAAAAAATTTCTAGGAGACAAGAGTGATAGAACCCAAAAATCTTAAGAGGGTGGGCACAGGACAATGCAAATGAGAACCTTGACTTGCATTTGTTGAAAACCCGTCATTTAATGCAGGTTATTTTTTTTCTTCTAGAAAGACCCTTTACTGTCACCTACTGTGAAATTGTATAAATAAATGCACAAATGTATAGCATCCCCTGTAGATGCAGCAACTTCTGCACATAATCTGCACTATCCAAAAATTCAGAGTACTAACATTTAGTTCAACTGTGTCACACACTGTGCTGGGTATTTTTCAAAGATGTCATCTAATCTGAACAATAATCCTATGAACAGATATTTACGCTCTAATTTCATAGTTGAAGAAAATATGAGGACACCCTATGGCAGGGAGGTAAAAGGTTATGATTGGGAAAGGATAAAGGGTTTCATCTGTGTTGCTAATTGTAGACTTAGGGTAGGTTCCTGGGTGTAATACAGCTTCTGTATAACTTAGTGCATGTCTAAAATATTTTACAGTAATAATTGAAGTCACTGGGAAGATTTAGAGGTGAACTAACTGATCTAAAACTACATAGCCAGACAGAACTTTTGTTAGAACCAGGGCATTTGCAGTTCTACTAAGTTGCTTCCCTGGTTAAGGGTTAATAAGGCTCTAAAATCTATAAAGTACTTGCTTACATTAGGATGATAGAAATTATCTGTGATACCTTCTATGTATGTTTTACTAGGAAATAGTCTGAATTTGATGGATGGCAGAGATATTTTAGCATCTTGATGTACTAATTGTCAGGACCATTGTTTAGCCTTCAGTCCCAATTTTGCCAATGGTTCATTAAACAAACATTTTATTATACTGTGTTCAGTCTGGGGCTTGTAGCTAGTAATTACAAGCTAAAGGGCAAATTTCTTCTAATCTTGAGATGCTCTTTATGTAACAGTACTTCTATTAACTTATTGTATGACGGGGAGGGGGAAGGCATAAGTGGAAACAGAGAATGAATTTACCATTTATTATCTATTTTAAATCTGCTGTGGTGCTAGCACTGTCCTTGTGCAATTCCATTCATTCGCCTTTAATTTGGAGGAATACTGGCATACTTTAAAGGAAAAAGGTTTCTATAATCAGGCACAGATTAGACAGACATACAAGGTCACCAGGGAGTTTATATATTTTAAACACCGTATTTATTTTTAGAGAGGGGGAAGGGAGAAAGGGAGAGAAACATCAACACGTGGTTGCCTCCTATGTTCCTCCAACTGGTGTTCTGGCCCACAACCCAGGCACGTGCCCTGACTAGGAATTGAACCAGGGACCTCCGGTTTGCAGGCCGGTGCTCAATCCACTGAGCCACACCAACTTGGGCAGCAGGGAGTTTATATGGAGGTGGGAGAGACAATAAACAAATCAACAAAATAATACCCTAAAACTTCAGGTGTTAATAAAAACGGGCAATGACAGTGGCAGAAGCTGGGAGACACTTTAGATAAGGTAGAACATGAGCTAAGCTCAAATAGTTTAAAAAAAAAAAAAAAGATTTTATTTATTTTTAGAGAGAAGGGGAGGGAGAAAAAGAGAAACATCAATTGGCTGCCTCTCATATGCCCTAACTTGGAGACCAAACCCACAACCCAGGCATGTGCCCTGACTGGGAATCGTACCAGCAACCTTTCTGTTTGGGAAACAATGCCCAACCAACTGAGCTGTACCAGTCAGGGCTAAGATCCAAGGTTTTTACTCATTTTGAGGAGGGAACCGGGACTACTTTACTTCAAAGCATTTTGGCTTTTTCCTCAAGTAGGAAAAGGTCCTGGGAAGAGCCTCGCTAGCATGCCATGTTACCACTGATTAGCCACAGTCCCTAAAGCCTGGTCACAAGAGAGGAGGTATTATCTACCTTAGCAGAGCGGTAGGCAAAGACTAATGATTCGACAACTACTTAACCCCAAAACTCTAATCTAAGGAGAGAATCTGCTAGTTAGGGATTGTCAGGCAGTGATGACAAAACTAGATTTTTAAAGAGATGCTCAATCAGTTTTAATTATAACCATACTTGCAACAGGTGAAACAAAATGAAATTTAGACTGAGAGGAAATTAAAATCCCCGTTTGTTAACCAATAAACCAATCTCCAATTTCTCTACTACTTTTAGGGCTATGATTAACTGTATTCTGAAAATCTATTTTTACAAAATATATTAGTCTCTAACAGGCTCTCACTAACAATATCATTTTCCGGTTTCTCATGTATAAAATGGAATATTAGAAATTCAAGTTCATGTTAGGCATTTCGGGTACAAGATATTATACAGCAGTTCCTTTAATCTAAACCACACTCCTCAATTCCCAGCACTGATAACATGTAGGTATCATAAGAGAGCATGTAATGAAGACTTAAGTGAAGCTAGGAATTTGGGATAACAGCATTTCCTGAATTTAATTTTTTAAAATTGTAATTCAATGAGAACAAAAGGCAATTTTAGTGCATACTTCTATAGATTTTACACATCGGGCACTGATAGGCAAGTCAACTCAGCCTCACCTCTTACCAGCCCTCTTGATTGGCTTGATTCAGCTGCCAAACTGTTCCCCAAAGCTCACCAGTGAGCCTTCGTTCAGGCTCCGAAACTTTGCCGTGTTGCCCCAGGGCTGGGGGTTAGTTACCTCCAAGACTCACCTTCAGCAGGTAAGTCTTTCCTGCTGTGATCGAGCTGTCTCCATGGGCCTTTTACATGTAAGCATTGCTCAAACTTTCTAAAAGCAGTGTCAGAGCAGAAAAGGAACTCAGAAGAAACTCACCTAGTCGCCTCCTGATTGAACATACAGAGATCTGGAGAGGTCCAGAGATCAGTCAGTCAGTCAATTATCATCAAAGTCAGGACCAACAACTAATCCTCCATACCAGGGGACAAGGAAATGAGGTTCAGCAGAGGCCTAACGAGTGCCAAGCACTTGACATGTACAGACTCAACCCCAAGGAAGCAGTGGCCCCATTCTGCAGATGAAACCAACCACAAGTTAAGTAACTTGTCAAGTAGCCAAATAGTGACAAGGGCAAGAATGAGACCAGCCCCGTTTAGCAACATCACGCTTGCTTTCGCTGTATCTCCATGTCAAAAACTCCACAAGTTTGGTGCTCCTCAACCAATCTTCAACCATCCCACTTCAAATCTCCATCAACCCAACATTAAATTCACAGTAGGTGAGAACTAAGCCATCTATCACACACGGTGTCGGATGGAGAAGCATACTGCTCAGGCTGCAGGGACATTTCATTTGTTTAAATGTTTTATTTAAAAAAAAAATTAAAGACCTTCATGGCACAACTTCTTCCCAGCACAGTTATGCTTTAGTTATACCAATTACAATACAATTACAACCAATAAATCAAGAGGGAGAGGGGGGCTTATGACTCCAAACTTAAAAAATGGGGGGAGGGGGAGCCCACTTCAAACAAAGTTAAAACTTACTTTAAAAAAAAAAAAAAAAAAAAAAAAAAAACCTTTCGGAGTAATTGCCAACACAACTGTTTTATATTGGCGTTCCATTTCCTGCTATCTGATCAATGCAGACACAGGTAGTGCCGAGAAATAAAGTGTCCCAGATACAAGGTATACAGATGAGGTAATTTACAACAACAAGTAAGTTGTTACTCTGTAAACCCTGCCCCCCCACCCCCGGGTCATTTTTTCATGCTTCCGCAGTGACTCCTTAAGTAGCATTAAAAAAAACTTCTATTTCTTTTAAAAGGCTCTTGGGTGGCATTTCAGAGTCCTCTGCATTCACCTTCAGTTTCGAGCAAGGTCTGATGCACCTTAGGAGGTTGGGCTGTTTGCAGCTCCTCCCATCAGCCTCCGCTACACCCAGATTCTGAGCTACAAGGGTGGGTGTGAAGAACCCTCCTCCCCACCTAAAAAGAAAGAATTTATTAGTTATAAGTGTCCTGTTCAAATCACAATCCAGTGCAAATGTAATCACAAATCGCATCTCTGGCACATCCGGTGCGTTTAGCTTCTGCACAAATTCCACATGGTAACCCCCACAGCATTCTAGGGCATAAAAGGGTCAAGAACAATAAATATTCACTGTAAGTGGCCACGAGGGAAAAAAACCACCCTGCCACACAGTCAGAATGTTTTCCCTATTGTTGAGAAGCATTATAAAAGGAGGCTTTAGCTTTCTCTAAAGTTCACCATTATATTCACTAAAGCCATCACCTTGATAAAGTTACTAGAGCCAAGATGGGTTACAAAGTTAGGTAAATTCATTAAATTCAACTCCTCAAATAATTACATTTATCTATGATGCCCAGGTGAGAAAGGCTTATGACTATAAAGGTAGGAGAATGGGGAACTAAGACTTTAGGCTTTAAAATGTTGGAAGAATTTTCCTAGTCCCCACAAGCAGCTACTGTAATGAAGTAGTAACAGGAGAAAATACAGAGCTGATGGTTTTGCTATTGTGCTTAAAAAACTAGGCTTCTTCAGTGAAGCACCTGATAAACTTAGGTGGTTGGATTACAGTGGAAAATCCACTTTACATACACACAAACACACAGAAACTGGCGACTTTTTCCACCCTCAATCCCTGCACTGCTGAGACACAAAATGAGTTTTATGGCAAAGGATCCTTAATCCCCAGAGACGCTTTGGCTTGTGGTGCTTTTTTTAAGGCCTCTCTGCCCTGCCCGGTACCATGGGTAGAACAAGGGGTGTATAAAAATGGGGGCCTTAGGAAGCCTCCACGGTACAGGGCTGCAGGCCCCTCAGATGTGAACGTGAGACACCCACCCAGCGAGACCTTTACACAGGGAACTTAAATCTAACCTTGATAAATAAAACCAAACGTTTATTTACACCAAAGAATTCCAACACTGGATCTTTCACATATGAAGGACAAAGTATATATACACACAGCAAGGGGTGGCAGGGCTGTAACAGGAGTTTATAGTTTTCCCATAATTACAGGTCTACCATTTCAGTTTCACCTCTGGAGACAGTGGCTCTGCTCCTACCTCTCAGCTACATTTGTAAGACCGAGGGACAGGTCTTCTCACTGGATGGCATGTGAGGAAAGGGGAAGGTAGGAGGAAAAAAAGTTACAAAGCTTAAAATGAAACAGTGTGGCCATATCTCCCATTAGCTCTCAAAGCTCTTGTTAGCATGAAACTCTTATAAACAATGATTTTTCTTCTGTAAAAGGCAGTAAGTTATACCCAGTAACTAACTGAATTCAAAATGGCCAAGTCAGAGAAAACTGGAAAAGAGTTTGTCTTCCCCCTCCTACTAGCAACAGAGCATGTTGGGAGATGAAAGGGGAAAGGGCTTGGTAAGGAGCTTGGAAGGAAAGTTATTAAAAAGATTTAAACTAAACTGAAACTAAACTTATAAGTGAGTTAGATTAGGGTCAGGTCCATGAGACATGATTCATACTGAACAGAAGTTTTCAGGACTTGGGGTAATTTTTCAGCATCTCAATGTAACTATTAAGACATATTTCCACTAGATTCACCAGGATAACTCCACTGAAGCACATTTGGAGTTAAGTGATGTAAATGACTAGCAGGACACTGCTTTCATAGTTGGGTCCTCCTTCCTTCCTACCTCCCTTGAAGAAGCTACATGTTTGTAATCTCTGAAAAACAAAATGAGATACAGAACCCCCCCAAAGTGTGGAATGGTGGGGGAGCAATGGTGGGCCCAGGAAGTAATCTCCACCCAACTGCAGCAGCTGGAATTGAGGCTGGTTTATCTTTGTTCTTTAGTAATGAGGAACTGAATCTGGAAGTGGAGAAAAACATTTGTGAAATATTCCACCTGCAGGTCATTTTTCAGGGAATCCCCTGAGTTATGAAAAGTTTGAGTTAAAAAAAGAAAAAGAAAGAAGAAAGAAAAAAAGAAAATCAGCCTATTATAATTTTTTTTTTATGACTGAACTACTATAAATCCACAAGCAACGGTTCAGACACGGTGCTTCGTAAGTATTCCACCCCTCCCCGCCAGGCGCAAGCTGCATCAAGGAGAGCGTGGGCCGCGCCACCTCTGCTCAGGCCTCAGGAGGCAGGAGGGGCTGTTACTGCTGAGCACCAGCGGCAGCTGGAACAGGCATCCCGAGGGGGTTGGCAGCGGCAATCACTGGTGAGCCTGCCAGAGGTCCGAGGGGCGAAGGGGTTGGCACTGAAGAAATCCCTGGAAGAAAACAGATGACAGTGAGCCAGGGACACCAACCACCAGTTTTTCATAGCACCTACCTCAAAAGTTTCAACAATAATTCTGTTTATTGAAGGCATCTCCTTAGCCAGATTTCTACAAATTAAACTAATTTCAAATTACATGAAAATGGCAAGTTCTAATAAACTTAGGTAATAAAGAAATCCATGGTTGGTGAGTTTAAGCAGTTTGTCCTAGGTAAACAGCTAGTCGAGTTGGCAGTCCGCTGGGATTCCAACCCAGGCCTATCGGGGTGGCACAGTCCAACAGGCTTTCTGCTCTGTAACCTGGCCAATAGCCACATGTGGCTACCAAACACTTGAAATGTGGCTAGTGCAACTAAGAAACGGATTTTAAAATTTTATTCAGTTTTAATTAATTTAAATAGCCACACATGGCCAGTCCCAATCATACTATACAGCAGAGGCTGGAGGCGAAGCTCATGTGTTTACATTAATAGCAGCTAAAATTCCCAAATTACTAAACATCCTTTTTCTGTGGGGAAAGGAACACCCATCTCTAAGCTAAAATAGTATTTGAGAATTTATTTTCATTTTGTTTTTTCCATTCAGATATCTCATGATCAGAATTACCTGTTAAATGCCCTCAACCAGCCAATCACTCAATTTAATAAGTAAATAAAATTAAAGCAGGAAATACATTAACATGAATCAAAATACAAGTTTAAAAAAAAAAATTTAATGAAAAAAATCTCCCTTGCTTTGTCACTTGGCCAACTTATGACACCATTTCTAGGGTGTAGCCTTACTGACATATTTAATGTATGCATATGAAGAGTTTTATAAGAATAGTCATGTAAGAATCACATATAGGAATTAGTGATTATATACTTTTGCCCATTCCTGGTCTTGGACATGATTCTGCATCTTGCTTATTTCATTTCACATTATCTTGGAGTTGGAGCTAGAAGGCAACATGAAACACTCCTTTTCTCTGGCTGTACAGCATCCCACTGGATGGCTGTCCCATAAGTCATTTAACCAGTTCCTTACTAAGAGCTGTTCTCAGTGTTTCCCTATTACAAATAAGGCTGTAACAAATACATTTGGATATACATCATTTTACACATAGGCAGATACTCAAAGATAAATTCTTGAAGGCAATTAGTTCTTTAGAAAATGACTAGACCCTGGCTGATGGCACAGTGGATAAGGCATTGGCCTGAGAACCCAAAGGTCACTGGTTTGATTCCCCAGCCAGGGCACATAACCAGGTTGCAAGTCAGGTCTCCAGCCAGATCCATAGCTGGAGGCAGGTGAAAGGCAACCATACAGTGATGTTTCTCTCCCTCTCTACCTCCCTTACCCTCTATCTAAAAATAAACAAAATCTTAAAAATAAATTAAAAAAAAAGACCGGAGGCCCTGGCTGGTGGTTGGTGGCACAGTGGATAGGCGCCGACCTGTGAATCCAAAGGTTGCTGGTTCAATTCCCAGTCAGGGCACATAACCAGGTCTCCAGCCAGGTCTGCAGGTGGAGGCAGGCAAAAGCCAACCATACATTGATGTTTTTCTCCCTCTCTCCTTCCCTTTCCCTCTCTCTAAAAATAATAAATAAAATCTTAAACAAACAAACAATGACCTGGTTGGTGGCACAGTGGATAAGGTGCCGGCCTGTGAACCCAAAGGTCACTGGTCCGATTCCCTAACCAGGGTTGCAAGCCAGGTCTCCAGCCAGGTCCATAGCTGGAAGCAGGTGAAAGGCAACCACACACTGATGTTTCTCTCCCTTTCTTCCTCCCTCCCTGCCCTTCTCTCTGAAGATAATAAATAAAATCTTAAACGAAAAAATAACAAAAACAACCCCCCCCCCAATACAGTTGGGATAAAAGCAATTCTTTGAGGGTGTCTGAGTAAATGTCACTCCCGCATGTATAATTCTTAGAAGATGGGCCTGTAATCTCTTTTGAATAACTGTGTACTCTGTAGAAAAACTCACTCTAAATCAGTGATTCAGCAATAAATAACTTCATATAAATCTTAACAATTTACTGGGCACACTGCAGTTGCTCTGTAAAAAAGATTAAAGAACCATTCTTATGCACATATATACCCTATGTACAAACCCCACTTCTACTTCCCCAATTTCTTAATCTTGCTTCTGAGGACTACACAGTATATACCAACTACTGTCACTCTAAACTGAGATAAAAGGATCACTTTTTATTCTTCATGACTTGTTAGGATGTTCATGTCCCACTGTGAGAAATATTTAAGATTTTGGCTTTAAAGAGCCTATTGATAATCTACTCAAGCATACGAGGTGTCAAAAGCATCCTGGAACCTAGTGGGAAGAGCCATACAGGTTAGGTAATCATTATAGAGAAGGGGAGGTCCATAAGAAATCAACCATGAACAGGGACCAAATCAGGCCGTAAGCATAAAAACAGAAAAGAGGAACTGACTTCTTTCTACCTCTCTTTCTCCCTCCCTCCCCATCTCTAAAAATAAATAAAATCTTAGGAAAAACAAAAGAAAAAACAAAAGAAAACAAAACACCCCCAAAAAGACAAAGAAGAAAGAAATTCCACAATGAACTGACCTGACATCATATTGGCGCTGCTGACAGGCGTGCTGCCTCCTGGCATGCTAGACGAGCCCATTCGAGCCTGGTCCTTAACAACAGTGTCTAGAAAGAGATAAAAATGTTAGACTCTGTTATGCTTAGTGATTAAACTAATGGTCTTAAACCAGCACCCTCATTTTCTTTGAATTTTATTTATAATTCCTATTATTCCCAGAAGAACTTAAGGTGGCCTTGTTTTCACTGTGAGTTTGACAAATAAGTTAAGGCAACCTCTTAAACTAAATGGTAGGAGGATAAGGTAAATATCCATGGTAGAACTAATTTAAAGCAAAACTGATTCTGTTAGGGTTTAATGAGACAACATAATCTAACTCGGCCTAGAGAGTGATATGTTATCAGAATGAACTGATCTTATTGCAGTCCATAACTCAGCTGGTCAAGCAAGGTGCCATACAGGACAAAGCTACAGGTTGTGCAAATTAGTGCTAGTGCCACAGACTTCATGTCAGTCTGCTTCAGGTACAGGAGATTGGGCATCAGTTTAACTGATTAACTACAAAACCACCTCACCACTCCGAGGAATAGGCCAATGTTGAAGCTACACAATAAGGATGGGGTGGGTCCAAAGTGACCCAGGACAGCGAACTTAGCTATATTCACAAACCTAAGGCAAAGTTTTCATACAGCTAAAATTTTCAGGAGGGGTCTGGTCAAGATGGTGGTGTAGGTAGACATGGCTTGTTTCTTTGCACAACCACATCAAAAGTACAACTGAAATACAGAACAACCATCAGCCAGAATCATCGGAAATCTGACAACTATACAATTAAAGAAACCACATCCATTCAGACTAGTAGGAAGGGCAAAGACACATACAGGCTGGTCTCTCAGCCACATGTGGTGGATAAAAATTTGGGAGGGATATCTTAGAAGCAAGGAGCTCCAGCCCCACACCATGCCCCCCAGCCCAGGGCTCCAGTGCCCGGAAGAGGAGTCCCCACAACTTCTGGCTGCAAAAAGCAGTGGGGACCGAATTGGTGGAAGATAGTTAGTTCTGAAGTCCCTCTTGAAGAACCCACACAGACTCACTCCCTCTGAGCTCCAGCAGTGGGGTAGCAGCTTGAAAGGCACCAGTGTTAAACAGGGAGAAACTGAAGTGTCTGCCACCAAGGGGAGCAAAGGCCGTTGTCTCTTCTATAAACCCTCCCCTGGAAAAGAGCCTGTAAGTTGGTGCTGTAGCTGAGACTCCATCAAGCTGGCTAACAGTGTTTGACCCACCTTAGAGATCTCCAGTCCCCTACCACACCCAACTTGTGGTCCACCCAAGATGCCTTTTCATATGAATGGCTAGTCTAGGCTCATGTTTTACAATTTCCTGAATCCTCTCAAACAAGCAACACCTAGCCTCAGTGAGCCCCAGGCCAGGCATTAGCAGCAGCTAGATCAACAGGTTGGCTTCCCTAGGAATCTTCAAGGCCAGCTTAAGTAGCAGCCACCTTAGACTGCATTACAGTTTCCGCAGGGTGCCCCAGGGCAAAATGCAGATGGGGGCTGACCTTAGCCTGCACCATGGGAAACACCAGGGACAGCACACCCAGAGGACAGCTACATGCCACATTGGAACACACCACCATGCCCCTGCACAGCTGATCCTCCACAGAGGGCAGAGGTTGGTGGTCAGTGGTCACAGCCAATCCCTGCAGCTGATTGGCCTGGGTAAATCCCTCCTACTAACCTGCCAACAGCAACTGAGGTTCAGCTACAAGAGGAGAGTTACTCAGTCCACATGAAGGGTGCACCTCTAGTACTTGGCTTGGATGATAGGGGAGACAATGCCACTGGACTCTACAGGACCCCCTAACTACATTAGGCCACACTATCAAGACATGGAATCAAAGCAGCTCTATCTAATACACAGAAACAAACACAGAGAGGCTGCCAAATTGAGGAGGCAAAAAAAATATGGTCCAAATAAAAAAACAGAACAAAATCCCAGAAAAAGCTGAATGAAGGAGAGAGCCAATTTATCAGGCAGAGACTTCAAAATTTCAATGATCCAGATGCTTAGAGAAATGATTGAGTGTGGCCACAAAATAAAGGAAGAAGTGAAAGTTATACAAAGTGAAATAAAGAAAAATATACAAGAAATTAACAGTGATGGGAAGGAAGCAGAGATTTAAATCATTGATTTGAAAATAAAGGAAGAAATAAATATTCACCTGGAACAGAAAGTAGACACAAGAATTGAAAAAAAAATTAATAATGAAGAGAGGTGCAGGAACCTTTGGGATAACGTGAAACATACCAACATCTGAATCACAGGGATGCCAGAAAAAGAGGAAGTGCAAGAAATTGAAAATTTACTTGAAGGAATTAAGACACACAAATCTAGGAAGCACAGAGAATCCCAAACAAGTTGGATCGAAAGGGGACCACACCAAAGCACATCATAATTAAAAAGCTAAAGGTTTAAAAGAGAGAACCTTAGGGGCAGCAAGAGAAAAGAAGGGTTACCTACAAAGGGGTTTCCATAAGACAATCAGCTGATTTCTCAAAAGAAACTTACAGGCAAGAAGGGACTGACAAGGAGTATTCAAAGTGACGAAAAGCAAGGACTAACAACTAAGATTACTCTCTATCCAGCAAAGCCATCATTTAGAATGGAAGGGCAGATGAAGTGCTTCCCAGACAAAACAAAGCTAAAGGAGTTCAACATCACCAAGCCATTATGATATGAAATGTTAAAAAGACTTATTTAAGAAAAAGATCAAAATTATGAACATTAAATTGACAACATACAACTATCAGCAACTAAATCTAAAAAAGAAAAACAACCTAAGCAACAACTGGAACAGGAACAGAATCATAGATAAGGAGATCGTTTGGAGAGTTATTAGCTGGGAGGGGGAAGGGGGGGGAAGGGGGAAAAGGAGGAAATGGTACAGGGATCAATAAGCATAATTGGTAGGAACAAAATAAGACAGGGAGATGTTAAGAATAGTGCAGGAGGCCCTGGCTGGTGTGGCTCAGTGGAGATTGAGCACCAGCTTGTGAACCCAAGTGTCACCAGTTCGATTCCCAGTTGGGGCACACACTCAGGTCACAAGCCAGGTCCTCAGCCAGAGGCAGGTGAAGGGCAACCACACGTTGAAAAAAGAAAGAAAGACGAAAGAAAAGAAATAAAAAGTTTAGGAATGGGTGAAGCCAAAGAACTTATATGCACGACCCATAGACCTGAACTACATACAAGAGGGTGGGTGAACTGCTTTGGAGGGAAGGGTGGTACTGGGTGAAGGAGGGCAAAATATACTTAAAAAAAAAAAAAAAAAAAGATTTTCAACCTTCCTTGGCTGTCTCCAATAAATGATAACATAACCAGAGATAGGACAGATATAAGGCTATTTGTTATAATCCAACCACTCCAGATTGTCACCCAACAGTAAGAAACAGTTATTTGGGAGCAATCATATTAAGCACTCTGTTAGACAAGAATCCTTCCAATAATTCTGTAAGACAGTTGCTATTACTGTCCCCATTTGAAGAATCTGAGGCTCATTGTGGGTGAAAAAATTTTGCCATGAACTAAGCAGAGCTGGGATTCCAACTCTCTTCTGTAGAGCTTTCTTCACAGCATACATTCTGTTGCCTTATACAGTCTGCTGGGCAGGCCTGCATAGGCTCTGCGGACTGGACGGCTGGACTCACAGAAATAGGGGTGCTCCATGGCTTCTCTTGCAGTGAGCCGTGACTGGTGATCGTATCGCAGCAGCTTGTCCAGGAAATCCAAGGCCTCAGGACTGACAAGGTGCTGGTTTTCACTGTGGACAAAGCGTTCCCATCGCTTACGGGAATGTCTGCAGAGACAAAAGGGACAATGAGAAATGAACCAAGGGGCAACAGAGAAGCTCAACATTTCACACCTGTATTTTCCTTAGTGGCTAGGAGCCCAGCCACTAGCAAAAGGAAATCAAATCTCAAGGGAATATTTTATAGCACCCTATCGGTAGGGATACAACCACGCCAATTGGAGACTGAAAACAGCCAAGTTGCACAAGAGAGTTCTGGGCCCTCTCAATTTTACAAAACATAATTCCAGTTATTTTACGGGAATGAATACTTTTGCACACCAGGAGGATCAGGTGGCTGGGTTAACCAGGCCTCTTTCCCACCCTCACATACATTCCTGGCATCTCTGCCACTTGGCCAGCAAAGCCTTTGCATCAGGAAAGTCCATCTCCTGTAAGTGGTAAATGAATTAGTACCATGTCTAACCACTATTTTTCAGTCCACTGCCTGCAAATCAGCCTTGAAGCATGCATTTTCTGTTACTATTTCTTTTGCTTAGAGGTTTATCATTGGGAGAAACAAGCTAAATCAAGAAAATTTGATATTTACATCAACTGTAACCCTTCTACTAGAATCTACATTTCATTCATTTTATAGGAACCCTCTAACCATAATCTCCACATGCAGATTCCTATAAGTAACTCTGGGAAAACTGCCACTCAATCCAGTGTTTTTACCACAGGAATGCCTAAGCGGCATCCATAATACCGGCTCACTGATGCTTTGGCAAGGTTGGCAAAGAGCCTAACTAGTTTTTGAGGATCAAAAGTGTCAATTTAGCTCTGGCTGGTGTAGCTCAGTGGACTGAACACCAAAAGGTTGAAGGTTCAATTCCCAGTTAGGGCACATGCCAGGTCTCTGGTTGGGGTTGTATGAGAGGCAACCAATCAATGTTTCTCTCCCTCTCTTCCCTTCTCTCTGAAAATAAAAATAAAATTTCAAAAAGGGCCCTGGCTGGTGGCACAGTGGATAAGGCGCCAGCCTGGGAACCCAAAGGTCGCTGGTTCGATTCCTAGCCAGGGCACATGACCAGGTTGCAAGCCAGGTCTGTAGCTGGAGGCAGGTGAAAGGCAAACATATATTGCTGTCTCTCTCCTTCTCCCTTCTCCTCCCTCTAAAAATAATACATAAAATCTTAAAAAAAAAAAAAAAACCGTCAATTTACAAAGTGTACCTTCAAGTGCTTAAGGCACAGATGCAGATTTTATTTTATGACTCACCTGCCCAAGATATCATTGAAACGTGGATCTAATTCAATGTTGTATTTGTCAATATAGTCATATAAATCTTCTGTCCCCAGTACCTTGGCTATCCTCACCAACTGGAAGTGAAGAAAAGACAAAACCCCACACAAACATGTTACATGATTAAATAAAAATTAACCATGACTGGATTAACAAGGGATCATCAAGGCTACAGGCATGAACATTACACCCAATTTACTCCAAATTTCTATGCACAGCAAAAATGGATTTCCACATGAAACTCCCTAACTCAGTATGCAATGTGACAGTGTCAATAAGAAAAAATGATCTTAACCTACCCCTTGAAATATCTCCCCTGAGGAAGTCTGACGATTTTTCTGACAACCCAGATAAAGGTGTCACTTTTTTGGGAAGATCACCTTGTACACTAAGACCACTCCCACAACTACCTTTTGTACCTTGTTTACACTTCTACTCTAACATTTAAACTAACCTATTTCTTATATGTTTGATTCCTTTACTAGAGTAGACTATCAGCTGTTTGAGGGACTGAACTAATCTTTTAAAATATATATTCTCCAACCCTGCATGGCACCTGATAAAGAGTTGCTGATTTTAACTGATCTTCAAGGGGAAGTGAAGCTAGTATTTAAAAAAGTATCATCTGGGCGAGAAGAACCAAGAAAAAAAAATACTATTTGTATTTCTACTCACATACATCAATCAACTCAATCCACTTAAAGAGACAAAAGGACCACAGATGTACTATATATAAACCAACATTTTGAAGAAAATATTTCTACCTCTAGTGAAAACTCGCATCAGGAAATTCTAAGGTAATGTCCTATTTTCCATGTATAATTTAAAATAAAATAAGCAACAAAAATGAAAAAGACCAGCAGAAAACTTCAGTGGTTTTATCAAAAGTCTAAAAAGGTAGCTTCCCAAAACACTAAGATGAGAATCAATGTTGAGCTGGCTGAGTAAGCCATGAATTGAAAATTATTGTAGGGCCCCACTCTCAGAGATTCTGAATTAACAAGTCTCTGGTCGGGGCTGGGCATCTCTGTTTCAGCAAAATCCACTGCAGTTTCTACTAAGCAGTCAGATCTGGCCATCACTAGGTTAGACCTGTAAGCTTCCTAATGGGAAGATGTATCACCTGATCATAATTATCATGTCCATGGAAAAATGGCTCCTTCCGGAAAATCATACTTGCCAGCATACAACCCAAGCTCCACATATCCAAACTATAATCGTACATCTGCATTAAAGTAAAAAAGAAATCAGTTACAAATGAAAAAATAAGAACAAATTATTTTGTATTTTCAAAATTAAAAAATTACTGTTTTAAAAAAAACATTCCACTAAAGTTGAAACACCAATAACATCTTCATGTACTACTTCTCAATCTTTTCTTCTACGCACTTCGCCTATTTAAAAACAATCTGTACAAATTATTTTGAATTACCTTTCCCTCACATAAGAACATCCCAAATTGTTGGCCCACGTGTAGCATTATTTTATTGCGTACGTTTCAGAATTTAAATCTTAATTCTCCCATCATAGGATAGTAATTTTTCACTACCATAACTATGATAAAGAATATTTTTAAATGTAGGACAATAAAATAAAAGTAAAAAAACGTTTTTAAAAGATTATTTTTAGTACAACAATGAAAGTAAAAAATAAAACTTTTTTAAAGATTACTTTTATGTATAAAATGTTTGAACTCAGGATTACACCCTCAAGACCCCAGTAAAAAAATTTCTAGGATAGAATCCAAACCTTTTAAGGTATCCAATAATAACACCTGTGAGGACTGGCATGAAAGGCATTTCCAAGGATTTTCTTTATGTGAGGAGAAAGAGGGCTTTTTTATTTTCAGTAAAGGTATTTTTATGTAAAATACAATTTATGAAAATCGTAAGAGGGCATCTTTTAGTTTAGCCCTTAAGCTGGTTAAATCTAATTAACCATTCTCAAACTAGTTCTTGAGTTTCTAATTAGAAAAAGTTAGCTTTGGTATACTTTCTCTTCAGTTAGCATCAAATGTAGATCAATGGAATTTCTACTGACATTATGACAATAGAAATTACAGGAGATAAACTGAGGTGACTCATATTTTATATTTTACATTTACATAAAAGAAAGAACCATGGATGTATATAAATGATCTACTCAAAAGCACAAAATGACATTTTTCACAAATTATGTACAAAAAGCCCATAAACCCAAGTTTTATTTGTCTTTCTCTTTTTACCTGATAGTCTACAAGTAGCTCAGGACCTTTGAAGTATCGAGAAGCAACTCGGACATTATATTCTTGGCCAGGATGGTAAAACTCAGCTAAACCCCAGTCTATTAGCCGTAGCTAAAAGAAAAATAAAAAACAATGAATAAATCATGGGCAATTTTATCTTTCAAGCTACTCTACACACTGCCTTTCAAAAATATAAGCCCTGTCACTTTCCATTGAAACCCTTTCAGAGACTACCCCTTCAGCAGGGAGAAAGCAGGTTTACAGTTGAACAGAAAAATACTAATATAAGAATCAACTCTCTGTTTCATGTACTCACAACTGTAAACCTAGTTTTGCTCTCCCCTCTACCTGGGACACATGTCTTCCCAAGGTTGTATGGCTAGTGCCCTTAAATATTCTCTAAAAATGTTATCTCTCCAATGAAATCTTCCCTTTACCCCCTTTGTTTAAAACTACAACACCCTCCGCTGTTCCCTACCCCTAACTTATTCTTCTCACATGTCACTTTTTATTTTTTAAGATTTTATTTTTATTTTTAGAGAGGGGGAAAGGGTGGGAAAAAGAGAGGGAGAGAAACATCCATGTGTGGTTGCCTCTCTCGGGCTCCCAACTAGGGACCAGACCTGCAACCCAGGCATGTGCCCTGACTGGAAATCAAACCAGTGACTTTCCAGCTCACAGGCTGGTGCTCAATCCACTGATCCACATCAGCCAGGGCTCTTCCCTGTTACTTTTAACTTTCTAGCCCACCAGCCTTCCCCAAAGGCAAGCTTCTTATGGTCAAGAATTTTTCACTGCCTGCCACATGCATACATTCCCCTGCCTCTAGAACAATCATACATAGTACCTAAAAAATTTTTGGTTGGACAAATAAACCACCTATATTGTCAAAGCTTAAAACAGAGTCATTACTGTCTAGGAAAGGTAGGCTTGGTTATCTTACAAAACTAAAATGCAATAAAGCTCATGGTCAGTATAGTTCTCATTAATTGCACTTGTAGAACTCAGGGGCCTCGTGGGACTTATTAATAAGCAGCAGCACTTTGTGAATATTTCATTCATTTCACTGTGCACACTTGAGTCACATAATAACCTAGTGGCAATACCCCACAAATATACCTTTTGTACAGGTAAGAAAAAGGAAGCAAATGAGGAGGGAGTTACTGTTTTTGCCTATGACACTAATCTATTTCCTTCTTGAGAGTATTCATAGCAATATGAATAAATAATGGTTTAAACATCCTTATTTATTAATTCATTCATTGAAGATGGGCTGCTCATTCTATCAAGTTGATGAAGAAATTTGTCAATCTATCCACATTACCTTTCTATGCTCATGATCAATCATGACATTATGGGGCTTCACATCTCTGTGCATAATTCCCATACTATGACAATAATCCAGAGCCTGTGAAAGAAACAGGAGAGAAAGAATTAGCTTGCACAAGAGTGACTTTCTGGTTTAAGTCCCTTAGTTACCCTTCCACAGTTAATTTTCTAGTTCCACAACACCCCTGGGAGTCACAGCTAGGCCAATCACTCCCACAGTCATTCTTCAGAGACTTGCTCAAGATGCCACAGTCAAAATCATGGCCTCTGAATGTCAAGTTCTATTCCTATAGAAGTTGCTACATCATTTCTGCTCAAAAAGACCCAACTGCAATACTTCCAATTTCTCTCCTTTATGTAAAGCCTGGATTATTTTCACAAACACAGGCCCCCTCAAAAGAAGAAAACTGATCTGTACTACAAAACTGTGGCCTGTCGCTTGTTTTTGTGAACAATCGTGTTACTGAAACACTGCTATACCTACTTGCGTGCACGTTGTCCCTGGCTGTTTGCATACTACAACAGCAGAGCTGAGTAGTGCAGAACACAAAATCAGACGTTTTACTGTCTATCCCTGTAAAGATGTTTGCCAACTATTGATTTGTGACATCAAATCCAATTTGAAAACCATGTCCAATCCCAAACTAAGGTGAACTGAATAGCACAACCTTTGGGATTGGCTAATCCCAGTTTTTAAATTAGCAGCCATTGGCCAAATTCCTTGTCCTTCTGAAGGGCAACTTGAATTTCCATGGTTCCCAGGGCTGGGCAAGCAGATCCCTAATTTTATGGCAGCCTGACTGCATGAGCCAGTGGAAAGATCCAGTATCTCTACCAGCATAGTCTCTTTAGGGTACTTCTAAGGTTCAAATGCAGGCTTTACGTCAACCCTCATCTGGTAATAAGCTTTACCCAACTCCTGGCCTTTTTCTCATCTTATAAAACTGATCTGTACTAAGAGCAAGATGCTTGGTGATCTCACTTCAGAAATCAAAGTCCACTCTAAATCAGCCATCTCTAAGCAGAGATTTACATAATCTTTAGGACAATGCCCCTTTGACAGCTGAGTTTACTGTTTTACTTGTTCAATTTTAAGTGAAATAAAGCACACCAGAAGCCAGCACATCAGAGGCTATTTTTGCAAGTTTGAACAATTGTTAACTTTCATAGAAAATGGAAACTACAAATACTTAAGGGGCCCCAGCTCTTTCCTAAATACCCTTTCCAAAGCATCCTAAATTATATTCTTACTAAACCCTCTTCTTACTAAACCCTCTTCTATAGTCTTAACATTAGCAGAAGAATCCTAATGTTATTAATTTATTAAAAACTTATATGAATAGGCCCCTTCTTTCAACATATTTTACAGAGTCCTCTGGGTTATTTAACAAAGGGAAGATCAATCTAAAGATATTTAGTATTCAAGGTTCCCTTACCTTCAGAATCTCATACATGTAAAATCGAATATCGTAGTCTGTTAATGTCTGGTATAATTGCTGTTAAAGACAAATGTAACATTTAAGCCATAAAACAGTGCTGATGGAAGGCAATCTCTCACCCTCATTTGTAGTAATTCAAATCAAGACTTGGCTTATTTGCTATGGTTCCAAAATCTTTCTCTACACCAGTCTCTACTTCTCCAACATAGCATTCATTTTAAAGAGATGCTTTGAGTCTTCATATACAAAGTCAAGAATTACCAAGTCAAGAATTACTTGTATTCCTCAAACTGTAATTCCCTTTTGGGAATATAGCAATTTATATAAGCAACATGCATTGACAAACATTTACAACTGAGTTTGCTGTTCATGAAAGGCATTTTGGCAAATACAAAGCCTCCTTAGTAGGGACCTACCCCATCTGCAGATTACCAGTGGGTATGCAGATGGCTTGCTGACAAATCTGTCAAGCCAATTTAACGGATGAAAGTAAATTTTGAACAACTATTATGTATCCTTTCCAGTTTCTAAAGTTATGGCCTTAAAAAAAATAAAAGCATGTCATTAAATGGTTAGTGACCTGACATTTTCTTTGAAGTTAAGTGTTTATTCTAAAACAGTTCTTCCCATTTTTCTTTATCTCAGCAAAATAATCCATCTACTTGTTGATACCTAAAATTTTTGATAATGGACTAGTGCAAAGACAAGTCAAATATCTTTACAACAACTTGAAACCCAAGAGAGTGCCCATATTTTTCTATTATACTAGAAATGAGAATTGTTTGAAGCAGGATGCTGGTAGGCTAGAAGTCAGAAATCTGCTATAGAGATATGTGTTATAGCAGAATTTTCACTACTTCTACCTACCCATTCCTTTTTAAGACCTAGAGCCAAGAGTTTATGAGGAATCCTAAAGTATAAGTAGATCTTGCTTTTACATACAATACATAACTTCTTGAACACTGTCATTTTATTTTTTAGAGAGGGCTGAAGGGAGGGAGAAAGAGGGAGAGAAATATCAATGTGTGGTTGCCTCTCATGCCCCTAACTGGGGATGTGACGCTTTGGTTCGAAGGCCAGTATTCAATCCACTGAGCCACACGAACCAGGGCTGAACACTATCATTTTAAAGTGAAATGCCCCCGCCAGATTTTGACACGTTATTGCTTTCATTAAGTTTGACATCAGCAGAAACTGTTAAGTGAATGGTAAAGGTGGTGAGAAGGAAACATACTGGTTGTTAAGAGAGCACACAATAAATGAAAAGGCAAATACCAAGATGTGGAAATTGGCAGTCTATACAGGAGTATTTCTATCTTAAAATTTAACACTGTGAAGATGAAAAGTTCTTTTGAAGCAAGTTAGAAGGAAGCTCTCCTAATAATGATATCCCTTAAAAGGCCTTCTATGTGGTCTAAAAGCCTAACACCTTAAAATGGTTGGTTATATATTATACCTTGAAGTCTGTGTTGTTTACATGTTCGAAAACCAAGGCGGGGGTTCGTGACTAGGGAAAAGAAAAAGAAAGACACATTAGCAACAGCCCTGGCAGCTTTAACGGGCACAATGTTTGCGGATGCTACGTGGTGAATTTGGCAGTCCTCGCCTCAGTAGTAGGAAACCCTCTATTGCTACAAGCCCTCCCCACTCTGAGCATCACCACACTTAGGTCATTTTTGGGATGGATTTCAAACAGAAGACATGGAGCTGAAGTCTCACCAGGCTCTAGGCAGCCCGACAATGCGCCCATCGCCCATCGGCATCGGACCTGAGTTTGCAAAATGGATTAACACATTTCAGTTTCCAGTGCTATCAGTCTCTTAGCCTAGAAGAATAAGAAATAGTCTGAACAGTCTGTGGGTGAAGGGCTCTTTGAAAGAAAGACCCAAGCTAATTAAATGCTATAACTGAGTAAGCACTTTTAAAGTAGCACTTAATGGTAGAGGGGGAACAGAGAGAGGCCAGCTGTGCTCTGGTCAAACACCACCTCAGCCCTGGTGGGCCCTGTTAGCATCTACTATACTCACCACAGGGTCTTTAACAATGTCTGCCAGTGTGATGATATTGGGACCACCTCGCAAATTCTCCAAAATCTTTATTTCACGCTTGATTTTCTTCTTCTTTACTGGCTAAAATGGTAAAAACACATCAGTGAAATAAAGTATTTCAGGGTGTTTTAACAGATAAAAAATACATAAATGGGTTCCTATGAGCTTCCTGAAGGAAGGAAATGTGCCAGACTCATCTTTGAATCCCCTTCTCCTATCCCTGTGCCAGACACACTGTAGGTTACTTAGCATGTAGAACTGAAAGAAAAGTTTTCCATTCCAAAGACCAGTCCTCCTCTGAAGAATTAGCATTTAATTCCAATCACCAGTCTTAATATGTTAATTTTTTATAACTATACCAACCAGGATTATAAATGGTAATACTACTAAAGTATATGTTTAAAAATCTTTTTATCCCTGGCTGGTGGCATAGTGGATAAGGTGCAGTCCTGCGAACCCAAAGGTCACTGGTTCAATTCCCCAGCCAAGGCACATAACCAGGTTGCAAGCTAGGTCTCCAGCCAGGTCCATAGCTGGAGGCAGGTGAAAGGCAACCATACATTCATGTTTCTCTCCCTCTCCGCCTCTCTCCCTTCCCCTCTCTCTAAAAGTAATAAATAAAATCTTAAAAAAAAAAATCTTTTTATCAATTAGGGTGAAACATGGACTTTTTCTATTCCTTCCTGAAGACTATAAACACCCAACAGAAGTGAGGGAAACAGGACCAACATCAAGGATGGCCAAACCATTTTATGCAGCATAAACTTGTGGGTTAAAGTGGGCCCTGGACTCAAGACTGCCTAATTTGAATCCTCCTATCATTACCTGCTGGCTGTGTACCTATGGGCAAGTTACATAGCCTCTCCAAGCCTTTCATTATGGGTAAAATTATCAAAAAGAGCACGTTGCTCATTAGACTGTTCCAAGAATCAAATAAAATATATGAAAAGATCTCAGAATATGACTGGGACATGGTATCTACCTAGTCTTATGAACAGTATTCCCCTCTCTTCATACTCAAAATACCCATCTGCAGAGCCCCTTGAGTATATTTTCCATATCCCTTTGTCCTCACCCATCATTTCCACATCTGACCTGGGACAGAAAAGCTTTTCATTTCTTGGAGGAGGGCTTTGGTCCAACTGTACCTCCTCCATAAAGTTTTCCCCCTAAATAGTCTAAAATGGTGCTGGTCCAAAAGAAATATAATGCAAGCCATGTATGTATTTTAAAAAAACAGATAAAGACACAAAATCAATTTTAATAATGTATTTAAGAAAATATATTTTAAAATCTTATTTTAACATGTATATAATTACATGAAGGAAAAAAATTACTAATAGGCAATTTTACATTTTTTCCTCTTTTTTTGTACTAATTAAGCCTTTTAAATTTAGTATATTTTATCCTTACAGCATATTTCAGTTTGGACCAGCTACGTTTCAAATGCTCAATAGCCACATGTGACCGGTGTCTACCATACTGGACCATGTAGCTCTTTCCTAGGGTGCCAGTCACTTCAGATTATTGACACACTAGATATGATTCTCAAAAATTGCCTTAAGTACATATTATGTCTTCATAAGATCAGTGGCTATTTGATCATCAAAGATCAATAACCTGGATTTTTAAATACAGATTCTCAGGATCCACCTAGATCTGCTGAGTCAGAATCTGTACAGTGTTTTTAAAAGAAACTCTGAGCCATGCCCTGGCTGGTGTGGCTCCATGAGTTGAATATCATCCTTCAAGCCGCAAGGTCATGGTTACATTCCTGCTCGGGACACATGCCTGGGTTACAGGCCAGGTACCCAGTGGGGTGCAGGCAAGAAGCAGCTGACGGATGCTTCTCTTCCGCCTTTCCCCTATAAAATTAAATCCTTATCCTTCCACAATAGAGGTAACAATCTATCGAAAACAAAACCATGAAATATAACTGAAAATCGAGAAAATCAGTATTAAGCAATCAAATCAGTGTTATATTAAACTTAGACTAAGCCTTTACTCCCTTCCTCTGCCACAATCTAGCTATGTAACTTGAGTTAAATCGCTTTTCTTTAGTTTCATGACCTGTCAAATGAAGATAATCTCTTTTGATTTCAGAGGATATAATAAACTAAAGGTATTGAAGTACTCCCAAAACACTTTTAAATGCTACTTTAAAAAAGGCATTACTATTACTTAAAATCATCTAAATTCCAAGCATCTCTGAAATTACAATCTCTTCCTTCTTGTACTAACCTTGAGAATTTTAACAACAACTTTTTCATTATTTGTGATGTTGATGGCTTCAAATACTTCACTATATTTACCCCGGCCTAATTTTCGAACCAGCTGGTAGTCATCTTGATTTCTGTGAACAAAGAGTCAGAGTCACAGTGATTTAAGAAGTTCAAATTATCAAGCGCTAACTCAACTTATAAAACTCTATCACCAGGAAGAATAAAAGAAGTAAGAGATATTTCAAATAATTCCCAAATTAGTTGTTTCCTTGTACTTTTGAATTGGCCTAATTAAAAACGTGTGTTCCAAATCCTAGAATTAGAAAAATTTAAGGCTTTCAATCCCAAACAGTGTTCAAATACCACACAGGCAGCTTGTTTTAGGGTTTGTTATGCACATTTGCCTCCAACAATAGACAGCTTTCCCTTGGAGATTAATTTTCATGTATCCCTGTCTTCTACTGGCTGGCACTTTGCAAGAAGTAAATACATGTTACAAGAATATTTCAATTAATCCACATTTTGGGAGCAGCTGATTATTAATGGGCTTTTTCTTTTTTTTTTTTGCAGATTAAGTGGCTTTCAATTAAATATACAGGTTCGACCTCCCACTTGTCCTCCACAAGCTCTGAAGACAGTCCATATAACGAAGTTTTGCAAAACTACACTACAGATCATAAACAACTATTAGCAGGTCCCTCTTCTACTTTTGTCTGTGTTTATTTTACAACCACTGAACAACATCACAGGTGAAAAACAAATAGAATGCCAACATTTTCTCTTTGCCTCTGCTTACAACTTAAGAGAACTTTTCTGTAAAGAATGACATTGTTCATTTAGTAAGACCTAAATTCTATTTACTCCTGGCTGGAGATACTGAAAATCCCCATGCAACAAATCAGCCATTCATTTTCCTCAAGCAGCTAAAAAGAAAGTAAGTGAACAGAGAAAGCAAACAGTACTAAGGACAATGAACAACGTAATAATCACGGCAGGTCTAGAGGAAGGGAGCTCTTAATTCTGGTTGAGTTCTCCCGTGGGAAGGCACAGAAAACAAAAGCAAGCAACCAGATAATACCATGCCAAAAACGCAAAAGGGCTACTTAGTGCCATTTTAACAGAACTAAGCGCAAAGCACTTGATTTGAATACATTCATGGAAATTTCTGTAAAACACAGTATTCTAGAGCCCAAAGCCTATGATATAAGAGGAATGGTCATGTTTATCAATAATGGTAACATTTATTGGTACTGTACTACTGCTTCTTGATGGTATCTTTAAAGCATATTACGTCTCCTTGGACAGAGGCAATGTACCCAAATATGATTAAAATATACCCACAACAATTTAGGGAGCCTATATTAATCCACTTATAGGCTATGGACATCACATGTGGACAGATACGAATGAAATATAGCCTATGAGTTTTCAAATGGTTTTCTTTTGCATTTGAATGTCAAAATGCTTTCATCACAAAAAGTACGACCTAATCAATTAAATACATACCATGTTGGGATAAGAAATGCAAGCATCCAAATGTGATTGCAGAGAATTAGGAGAGCAAACACAGCTGTTCAGGCACAGTGCAACTGTTCAAGATGGAATTTGGGCTGAATTCCATGTTACACGTGCCTAGTCTTATGATAAGGGCAAATGTTTAGGGTTTAATTTTGCTTCTCATTAGAAAGAGGACACCTTTCTGGAGAACTGTTTCATCCTTCAGAATCATCATGGGACAACATTCTCTGACCTCAAAAACACTTTATGTAAGAGTTTGGCACTCTCGAAATCTCTTAAGTATTAATTCTCACCTAACTGCAAAGCCCTGAAATGAAGCAAGTTGATAGGTAATTCCGAGTTATCAGCTTTGTATACAGAATCTATAAATCAGAGAAAAGAGTAAGACTGAACTGATTCTAAATAAGCCCATCAAAACTGTTAATTTGTCAAAGCAATACCTTGCTTCTTCACTGCAGAACACAGAAATCAGACTTCAATCTTGAGATTTATAAATGCACAGCCAGAGAGGTTTCCTGACATAAATTACTCAACAAATCCACAAGAGTCAGCCCTTTGGGTGAGTATAGTGAAGTAAAGGGAAACAATTACCCCCATTCCACCACATGTGACTCGTAATCCCAGTATTCCCGGGGTCTGTGCGTATTAACATCTGTGTAAACTCTGGCCCTGCTTGGCACGGGTCCCGACATGTCAGACAGGTTGGCGAACAAAGCTGAACTTGATGTCTGGAGATCTGGTAGTCACTGTGTTCAGAGGCAGCTGGGGGTGAGGGGTATAAGACTTTGTTTCAGACCGGTTTTCTTCAAACTGCAAAAACAAAATGCACAAAGGCCAAGGAATCATTTTTTAAAAGTATATGGGAAGAAAGAAAATGGCCTTAAATATACTTTTGGCTCTCCTACTTGTTAAACCAATAAATATATCCCAACACCTGTCACAGTGCTTCCCTTAACACAAAACAAAACCTATCATCAACCCTACCTCTATTCTGCAAAGGAGCTGTTTACCTCTTTAGCTCAACTTCGGATAGCCTGGACAAGGAAAATGGCATGGAGAACAGACCCACCAGCATTACCATTTCTACATTCTACAGAAAGTGGGCAAAAACAGTACTTTTCTTTCAGCAGCTTTCTACAGCTAAAGGCTTGGCTCTGGTATGGTGGTAAAGCCAAGAGAACAAACTGTCAGTCCAACTGTAATATTTGATGAAACCAGGAAGGAAATAAAAGACCTGTTCTCACATCAAAGTTTCATGTCATTTTATATGAATCCAAATCATTTAGGGAATCGGTAGTCAAGGGTCTACTGATAATTACATACACTTGAAAGATACACTTATTAAATTAAAAAATAAAAATCAGTAATTACCCCTTTATTTAATACAGGTATAAGTTTAATAAAAACTGAAAATAGTGAGTTGAACTAATGCAACATTTGAGGGAAAAATTACCTAGTATTTAGAAATATGATTTCTACCAAACTCATGAAATGTCTCCTTATGAAGTCTTCCCGGACTATGCTCCCAGATTCCTATAGCATTTGTTGATTCCTGTCACTCTGTAATTAAAAATGTACTGAGTCTCCAGAGGTCATAATCTGAGGAGGGCACATCATCACCTATGTGACCAGTTTTCTGGTCAAGTCAGTGCAACCTCAATCTAAATACAATGTAACACTGGAGAAACAGAAAACAACGAAGATTGTTCAAAGAGGAGATGGGGGATATACTGTGCTTTTAAAGAATTTCAGTATTTTAAGAGACAAAGGAAGGCTAAAAAGGCAACTAAACACAAAGTCCTACCCTATCCTGTACTAGAGTGGGGCGGGGCGGAAATGCTATTAAAGAACAATACTATCAGGATCAAATGACAAAACTGGAATTTAGATGGTAGATTAGGCATACTCAAGAGTATACTCACACTGGCCCTGGCTGGGTAGCTCAGTTGATTAGAGCATTGTTCCCATATACCAAGGTTGTGGGTTTGATCTGTCAGGGCACAATACAAGAAGCAATCAATGAACATATAAATAAGTGGAATAGCATATCGGTATTTCTTTTTCTCTTAAAAAAAAAAAAAAAGGTGCCCTGGCTGGTGGCACAGTTGATAGGGTACCGGCCTGGGAACCCAAAGGTCGCGGGTTCGATTCCCCAGCCAGGGCACATAGCAGGGTTGCAGGCCAGGTCTCTGGTCAGGTCTGTGGCTGGAGGCAGGTTAAAGGCAACCATACATTGGGGTCTCTCTCCCTCTCTGCCTCTCTCCCTTGCCCTCTTTCAGAAGATGATGAAATAAAATCTTTAAAAAAAAAAAAGTATACACACACATATAATAAAGTATATGGGATAAAATATAATAGGTAAAGCTAGGTAAAGGGGATGCAAATATTCTTTTACTAATCTGTTTAAATGTATTTTTAAAAATTGTGGTAAAATTTACTAATTTAACCATGTTTAAGTATATAGTTCAGTGGCATTAAGTACATTCACTTCTTGTGCAACCATCACATCCTCTGATCTCTAATTACCCACTGAACACCAACTTCTGCCTCCCCCACAGCTCCTTATAACCATCACTCTATGAATTTGACTAATATTAAGGTACCTCATATACGCAGAATCAGAATATGTGACCTTTCACATTTGGCTTACTTCACTGAGCATGTGTTCAAGATGTTTAAGGTTCTATGTATACTCATATATAGGCCACATTTTGTTTATCCACTCATTGGTTAATAGACACATGGGTTATTTCAACTTGTAGGCTATCACGAACAATGCTGCTATAGACGTACAAATATTTTTCAGAGTTCTTGCATTCAATTGTTTTGGCTACATACCCAGAGATGGAACTGCTGATCATATGGTAATTCTGTTTAATTTGGGGGGGAACCACCAAACTCTTTTGCACATTGGCACATCATTTTGTATTTCCATCAGCAATGCACAAGGGTTTCAATTTCTACACATCCTTGCCAACATTTATTTTTATAGTAGCCATCCTAATGGTGTAAAGTGGTATCTCAATGTGGTTTTGATTTGCATTTCCCTTATAATCAGTGACAATGAGCACTTTTTCATGTACTTATTGGCTGTTTATTTTTTTTGGAGAGAGAACTATTAAAGTTCTTTGCCTATTTCTTAATTGGATTTCTTCTTTTAGTTGTTGAGTTGTAGTTCTTTAT
This sequence comes from Noctilio leporinus, assembly GCA_004026585.1. Taxonomy (NCBI): domain Eukaryota; kingdom Metazoa; phylum Chordata; class Mammalia; order Chiroptera; family Noctilionidae; genus Noctilio; species Noctilio leporinus. The sequence continues at coordinate 301,450 of PVIW01001010.1, read as the reverse complement.
CTATTCTCATTATTAATCCCTTCTTTATCAGATACACGATTTGCAAATATTTTCTACCAGCTGCCTTTTCTTTCTGTTGATGGTGCTCTTTAATACACATAACCTCTAATGTTGGTGAAAATCCAATTTATTTTGTCTTCTGCTATAAATTCCTTTAGTATTATATCTGCACTATTTTTTTGTCTCATAAATTTGGAGTTACTTCCAAACAAAATGTTAAAGTAAACTTGGTCTAGGAAAACTAAGGCTCAGAAAGAAAAAAACTTTCCCACAATCATGTATTTAATAGCAGAGCAAGAACCAGAAACCAAACTTCTGATTCTTGTGACAGTGATTTCTTTTGCCATGTAATCATAAACTAGTAAGGTAACAATAGCTAACATCTGCAAGCAATCATTACATGTCAGTCAGATATGCACATTCATTGTGCTTTATGTGGATTTCATTTAGTCCTCACCACACAAATGGTTGAAGTTATTATCCCTATTTTACAGATGAGGAAACTTTAGTAAAGAAAGGTTAAGTAACTTGCCAAAAGACAGAGCTGGAGGACCTGACATTCAACCAGACTACTAAAATGTATTTAAAACCTTGTAGGTTTATGGTATGGATTCAATGAGTTAATGAAAAAAACTGTTTAGAACTGTGCCTATCTGAGAGCTCTAAGAGACCTATTCATGACAACTGCATGTTTTCTAACACTGTATTTAAGCCGGAGTTTAACAGCCACACACAAATTCGATAAGCCGAAAGAGATGTCTCCTTATGACCATATTTCATGGTTTAAAGCTTTCCGTAGGTGGGGAAGAGACTGGGATGGGGATTAATACAGCACTAGAAGTGTGACAAAAACTATCAGTGGCACTCCCCCTATAATACACAAGATCAAAAGTCATATATTTTCTACTTATTAATTCTCCCATCCACAGAACTCCTGTAACTTGCCTCTGTTAAACTCTGGAGTCCCAAAAGTATACACTTTAACTCTGAGGTCTTAGGAACGTAAATTTAAATGGCCAGATAACAATAAAATTATTCAAGTACTGATTAAAAAGTAAAGCAAAACATTTCCAAATATGTATTTCTTTGGTTTTATGAAACAACCCGTGTGATTTAATTTCTTTACCTAATACTGGTAAGTGTAAAGCGTGCACACACACAACCTCCCAGCAAGCAAAAAGCCAGAAAGCACTTTTACTGCAACCTGTGTTTCCAGGAAACGAGGTTCTCCGTGCTGGGAGACTGCTGGCTGTGTGCCTGCATTTACAACAGTGGGACGCTAGGAAGACAGGTACACGTGCATGTGCAAACAGCCAAAACAGTTACAGACAACAGATGAATCCTACGTGACTTTTAATGACATGATACTGACTTTTAAATTCTTAGCTTCTGATAATAACAGTATCGTTCTCTTCAGTCACCATATTTCTTTACAGGCATTTTATATTCTTTTGCTTGATATTTAAACCTACACGACACCCTTTGTGGACTCAAAGCCCTTCTATCAGCTTAAGAAGTTTGCAAAATCAACACAAATGAAGTAACCAGGACTAGATACAACAGGGTGATGAAACCAGGAGCGGAGTCCTGGTTTAAAATCCCTAACTGGCAACAGGGCCTTGACGGGGCTTTATTTGGTTCATCCCTTACGAAACCTGCCCAACTGCACTTGCAGACCAAAGAGAAGAACAACTAAGACAACTTCCAGAAAGGGCTCAGAAACATCAAACGAACACATGTAAATTTTTTTAAAGTTGTTTTGTCATTCTGAAGAACTGATTTATCTTTATTAATTATACTAAGTATATTAAATGTACATAATTTAGATCTTCTAAGTCTTTTTAAAAAATTATTTCCAGAGAGAGGAAGGGAGAGAGAGAAACATCAATATTTGGTGTTCATTTGCCTTCAGCCACAGACCTGGTTGGAGACCTGGCCTGCAACCTGGTTATGTGCCCTGGCTGGGCAATCAAACCAGCGACCTTCGGGTTCACAGGCTAGTGCCTTACCCATGTGCCCCCAGCCAGGGCCCACATATAAATTATTACTACACCATAGCTCCTTAGTGAAAACTAATATGAAGAAACCTATCTTTAAAGAGCTAGTCTTCATTCTTAGCTTTTGTATAATATAAAAATTTTATAAGCTATGGTTAACTCCAAGCCTTTGAGGGCCAACTCATGGGTGGACATGACATTACAAAATGAGACCACACTACTCCCTGGAAACCACCTGACTCACGTGGAAAATATCCCCAATTCCTGTTTACTAGCCCATATACCACACTCTTACCACCCAGTCTTCCTCTGCTCTCTTAAGGCCTTGGTATTTTCTATGAAGAGCAGAGCAAGACTATTTATTCACTAATGAAACTCTTGAGATTCTCAAGTACTTTGACCCTTGCAGCTTTTTGTGCCTCATTAGCTGGAACCTAATTTATGAACTAGTGGACTTGATTCTCCACTGGGAGTTCAACTAACTGTTTTGCAGTAACCCTCCCCCACCAGCCTCACTTTACTGTCATACATAGCAAATAATTTCCTTATAGCGAGAGTCATTCCCATGAATTTCAAATGGTTGGCCTTCAGTAACAGAAGGGAACAGGGTTTTTGAGCTAAGCAACTTCAGAAATAAAATGGTGCAAAGGAGGAAGGGGAGGGTGGTAAGATGGGGATAAAATGGGGATGTATGTGAAAAGGCAGGAAAGCTAAGTCATCAAAGATAAACATTATTCAAAAGTAGTATTTCATTTGTACCTCTCTATAACATGTACATATATTTACATGCAGCCTAACCAGAAAGAATTATAAGGAAAGCCTATATTTCTCAATTATTGGCTTGGTTCTTTCATACATTCTTCCTTTTGTTCATCCCTTAAATACACGAGCATTTACTATGAAAAAGTACTATGCTAGGCCTTGGGAATATAATAATAAGCAAAGCAGAGCAACGGTAAGACAAATATGCTTTTATTTGAAGATTAAGGACAATGGAAATTCACCAGAGTCTGAAGCACAAAAGTGACTCGTACATTCTAAAAAGGTTGCTCTGGCTGGGTCCGGGACATGCAGAGAATAGATATAGTGACACTCAGAAGAATGTTAACAGTCACCTAGGTTAGCGAGATGATAGAAGTCTGACCAGTAGTGGTAGCTATGGAGGTAAGTGAACTAATGATGAGGAACAAAAATTTATGGTGTGAAAGTAATACATCTTGACTCACGGTCAAGATGGTGGCACAGGCAAACACACAGCTCGCCTCCTCGCACAACCACGTCCAAATTACAACTGAATTACGGAACCATCACTCAGAACTGGCAGAAACTGAATTACATGGAAACTGACAACTACAGAATTAAAGAAACCATATCCATCCAGACAGGTAGGAGGGGCAGAGATGCAGAATGGGCTGGTCCTGAACATACGTGTGGTGGGTACAAATTCGGTAGTTATCTTGGGAGTGAGGAGTCCCAGCCCCATACCAGAGCCCCGAGTCCAGAGTGCCAGTGCTAGGAAAATAAATCCCCATAACTTCTGGCTGCAAAAACCAGCAGGGTTTGAGGTGGTATAAGAAATTTCCGGAGCACGATGCATTCGTCTTGAAGAACCCACACACACACTTACACTCACTCCCTCTGAGCTCCAGCACTGGGGTAGCAGCTTAGTAGGCACAGTGGCATCAAGGAGAGCTGGGGGTCAGCTTTCTCTCAGACAGAAAGGCAGGCAGAGCCACAGAGCCTGCACATGGGCGCCGTATCTGAGACTCCATTAACCTGGCTATCGCTTTTTGCTCAGCCTTGGAGATCCCCAAGGCTCCATCCCACCCAACTTACAGTTGTTAACAGACTTTCCATTCTATTCTCTGGTCCTGGCTCAAGCTTCACAACTTTCTAAATCCTTTTAAACAAGCAACAGTTGGCCTTGGTGAGACCCCACTGTCACCACCTCCCATGCCTTTAGCTAAGTAGCTCCAGGCAAGGTGCTTGCACAGCCAGCCAAGATTGGCAACTTGGCTTCCTCTGGAAATCGCCAAACCCAGCACAAGTAGCAGCCTCAGGTTGCTCAGGGTGGCCTTGGGTAAAATATAGCTGGGGGCTGACCTTGGCCTGCACCACCTGGAAAAATGCCTGAGCCTGGGCACCCAGTGGACAGCTGGGACAACTGTAAGAGAGTAATAAAGTATACATTAAAATATACTCTGGGTGGATTAGATAATGGGGTAAGGAGTGGGAGGTGAGCTTTAGATTTTAGGTTAGAAAGACTGTTGATGCCATTCATGGAAACAGAAAACATTTTGTAAGATTACTCACAAGTCAGGTTTTGGACTTAAGGTTAAAATGGCTCTGAGGCATCAAAAAGGATACTGATTAGGAAATTAGATATTACAAGTCTGGAGCTAATAAAGCTTCTCAGCTTTAAATATCTTAACCTCCCAGCAACTCCATGAGGCGGCATTTCTTTCCCTAATCTACAGATAAGCTCGGAACCTTGACCAAGAATATTTAGTATGAATGATGTTGGGATGCAAAACCAAGTCGGCTGACTGCCAAGGTTCAAGTCTTTTCATTCCTACTGAACTTATTCACTTTCTAAACCTCACGTACAGCAGTCTTCAAAGTGTGATTTCCCTATTAGACCCATTGTTCCCCAAAGTCAAGGTTTCCATCAAGTTTTTTATTTTTCAGTATCCAGCTGAAAGCTTTGCACTTTGTAGGATCAAAGTATTTGTTGATCAAACCAATGTTAGGTTATTTTTCCCTTTTAATTCAACTTATTGGGTTGCCACTGGTAATGTTAGTTTATGATGTTTGAAATGAAGTGCCTACAAAAGGCAGGATGTCCCCTGGTAAACAGCTAGAGGGAACTAAAAGACCAACTCAAGGGTTCTCGAGCAGTTGCCCTCACTCTCTCCCTCCCAATACTATAGCTTCTTCTACTAAAGAATAGGACCACAATTAAGAATAGGACCACAAATAATTAAAAGTAAGAGAATAGTGGAGAACTTTATTTTAGCAATTTTTGTAATATTTGCAAGTTTGAAAAAAGTGCCTGAATCCTAAATACAGTGAAGGTCAATTCTCCTGTTCACTGTTTATAACACACGTATACCTCAAGAAAACCTAACTTATGGAAAACTATTACCTTTCCCAATAATTTCCATTTAAAATAAGCTTACTAAAAACAAAAAACAAAAAAACTATCTCTCCCCTTCTCCTTCCTTTCCCCTCTCTGAAAATAAACCAAAATCTTAGATAAATAAATAAAATAAGCTTATTTAACTTTATTGTTCCCATGTTATTGCATAAAAGGAGATGTAACGTTAGTGGCTAACAATTTCAGATCACTACTTCTATCTAAAAAGTCCTCAGACTGACTTGGCAGACATAGCTAAGTTTTGTTTGTTCAATGTTTAACCTAACAGAAACCAATCATAATCAACTATGAAAAATTACCTTGTCAACAAAATTTTCCCTACTAAAGTCAGACCACACGTATAATCAAAGCCAATTACATAATTTATTTCATCGCTTGACTTCTTTCTAAAATGCAAGATTAAAACTCCTTGAAATAAGGTTCAAATATACACTTCCAAAATCAGAAATTTACTGACATAAACGGAATATAATAGTCAATAAAATAAAAGTCAATGTCAATAAAAACTTGTCTTGCCCTTTTCAGCCATTCCTTTCCTTTAATCTCTTCTATGATTTGTTTTCAACTTGGCAACTAAGAAGAAAACTGGAGGCCTAGTAAATGGTCTAATTCCGGAAAACTGTACAAGCTGATTAGTAATTTGTTCTAATATATTTTTATAGATTAATTTTCTAGTATTAGAACTGTAAATATTATTCTGAAACTTGAAGGTAAGTCCAGTTTTAAACTGCGGTAGTTTTATTAGTTCTTGTAACCCTAATATTTATTGGGGTCTCTACCTACAAAAAATTTTATAAAGTCCTCCTGCTATCCCTAGATCATCCACAGTGGATGAACAAGATCTCATAATCAGACAGGACAAAGACTTCTGTAACAAAGAATGAGGAATGTACTTATTGTACACTGTCTGCATGATTTAGGACTGCCTGTTGACAAGAGAAGCAGCTGCAGGAGGAAAACCACCTTTTAGGCACTGCTATAGAGAGTGAATTCTTCCAAGAAATCAGGCAGCGTATACTAGTAAGGGAGAAGCAGAATTTGTAGAACAAACTAACTGGGAGCATATCTACGTATACATTCATGTTTTGTTACAGAAGCAAATAGTGAGTCACACAAACTTACCTTTTCCCCTTTCAAAAATGGCATTGTTTAGAAGGCCTTATGAACATAAAAAATGATGAAGTAGTTAATACTACCTGGGACACTTTTCTCAAATGTCCACAGTTGCTTTTAACTTCTAATACACTCCTGCTTCTAAATCAAGAGCAGAATGTTCACTCAGGAAACATTTATTAAACATTTACTATGTACCGGGAAATGTATGCCTGTGGCCAGAAAGGGATTCTTTCTCTAAACCCTCTGACAAAGAAAACAGACCATTACAATCCCAAGTGATCGATCAGTGCTTAAAAGAAATAAGGCTGGATGCTCTAAGGAATTGAAGGTAATTTAAGTCACCTACCAACCTAGGAAAAAGCTGAGAGAGGAAAAAAAAAACCCCAAAACAACTCAGCTTAACTATGAAGAATGCACAGGAATTATTCAGGTGAAGAACACTAAAACAAGAAATTGTAAAGCACAGTACTTCAAGCAAGTTAAGAATTTTAAACACCTGTAATTTTGATCCTAAAATTGCCCAAGGCTGGTACAACCTGTTATCATCCCCTATAAGCACCACATCGGGTCAGCAACCTTTTTATATCTGGTTTGGAGAATACTGGAGCATTCTACTCAACTGTTACTGTATGTGAAAAAAAATCATTAATTCATAATTATTGCAATTCAGATCTCCTCTTCTTTCTCCACCCTTCATACAAATTGGTTTTACTGTAGAGGTCACAGAGCAAAATGCCTAGAAAGGACAAGTAACTAGGGGGTGTAGATGATCCTTAAAAAGTGTAATTATCTGCCCTGGCTGGTGGCACAGTGGATAGGGTGCTGGCCTGCGAACCCAAAGGTAGCTGGTTTGATTCCCAGCCAGGGCACATAACCAGGTCTCCAGCCAGGTCTCCAGCCAGGTCTGTAGCTGGAGGCAGGTGAAAGGCAACCATACATTGATGTCTCTCTCCCTCTCTGCCTCTCTAAAAATAATAAATAAAATCTTTAAAAAGAAAAAAAAAAGTGTAATTAGAGCTTCTCAGTTTTCAAAATAAGAAGTCAATATTTTTGCAGGTAATATTTCTGTTTTCAATAACGGTGGGCTAGTTTATTTGGGTCAACCCTTTTAACATAAACAACTGAAAAGAATGGATTAAACACACCTATATCCCTTCCCTTTTCTCTCTCCTTCTTAAATAAAACACATAAGCAATTATAGCCAAAAGTGGAGAGAAAATGAAAACCCACAGAAGCAAGCAAGCCCAAGGGTCTGTTGATCTCTAAAAATCAGAATTTTGTTCTAACAGAAACCAAAGCCCAGTGCTCTCATGAGAGGGAGTCTAATAGGAGAATCCCTCCATAAGAAGCTGTGATTTCAGAGATACAACTTTAGGATGAAAGTGAATGGGGCTGGGTGGGGGGAAGTAGGTCCAAGGAAGAATTATAGCTCTATCAAGGGAATATCAGATCTGGAGCTTATTTTAAGGTGGTCCTTGGACCAGTAACATCCAGATATCTGACAAGAGTAAGCTCTCATGAGAGAAAAGCAGCTTTCTATGTTTGAGCTTCAAATGATTCCTACAAATAATTTTTCCAAATACAACATCCAGCTTATAACCAAATATAACTAAGCACTGAAGAAAAAGACTGAAGTAGAAACTGGCAGAAAAAAAAAAAAAAAAAGACAACAGAAAAGACCCACAGAAACTTCTGATCTTATCAGACTCAAACTATGAAATAACTATGTTTTCAGGAATAAAAGATGTTTCAGAATATCTGCAGGGCACAGAATACTTTAAAAACTAGGCTAGAAATTATCCATAATGTAGCCCAGAAGTCAAAACTACTGAAAAATAAAAGGAATAATGAAAGGCTTGATATGCTTTTAATTGGTATGAGAATAAAAGAAAAAGGACTGGACAAAGGCAATATTCAAATAGGTAACAGTTGAGAATTTCCCATAAGCATCAGTTACAATCACATTCCAGGAACAAACAAATTACAAACAAGATCAATAAAAAGAAACCCACAACTAAACATATAACAAAATAGCAACAACAAAAAGAGAGAGAGAGAGAGAGAGAGAGAGAGAGAGAGAGAGAGAGACAAGAAGAAATTTGGAAAGCAAACAGAAAAGACAGGTTACATTCAAAGGAGCAACATAAGAACAGCTGATTTTTCCAAAAAAACCCAGCAACAACAACAACAACAAACAAACAAAACAATGAAGCCAAGAAAGTTTAATGCCTGTAGTATGCTGAGGAAAAGAAATCTGTCAAATTAAAATTCTATATTCAGTAAATATCTCTAAACAAATAAAATAAGGAAAATCCCATTTGGAAATTCTGAGTTGAAAGAGAAAAGGGGCAAAAAAGAGGAAAACTTATGTAAAAGTTCAAATAAATATCATTTACTAATAACAGACTTTGATATGTAATGGCTCCAAGTTATAATATCTATGATGGTAGTTATAGAAAAAAAAAATGCCATGTAGTTTTTAAACTAGAGAGGGGTAAATGAAATGACAAAAATAACCCAAAGAATGATAGAAAAAGATTAAAAAAACAAAACAAAAAACCCGACATAAGATACACAGAAAAAAGTTAAACAAATACAACTAATTGTATTAAATATAAATGAAATAAATTATCTGGGTAAAAGACAAGTACTGCGACAGATGGGATCAAAACAGAAACTCAAATGAACTAGAATAACCGAAAGTTAAAAAAAAAGCTGGAGGAATCACACTAATTTTTAAGATTATTAAATAGTGTGGTATTACCAAAGTAATAGATCAATTGAACTGAATGGAAAGTATAGAATTAATACCCACCAGAAATATTGACAACTGATTTTTAATACAGGAACAAAGGCAGTTCAATGGTTAAAGGGTAATTTTTTTATTTTATTTTATTGTTGTTGTATTACATCCATCCCCTTTTTGCTCCCCTCTGTCCCCCAAGGGTAGTCTTTTTAATAAATGGTTCTGGAAAACTTGGACACCCAGTTGCAAAATTATGAACTTCAACTTAAATCTCACACCCTGTACAAAGGTTTACGCCTATAACAAATCAACAAGTAAACAATCCAATTAAACCATGGGCAAGAGATCTGAAGACAACTCACAGAAGATACATACATATGCATGAAAAGATGCACCGTATTTGTAGTCATTAGGGAAGTCTAATTAAAGTCAAAATCAGCTCTGGCTCATGTGGCTTAGTGGAGTGAGCACTGGCCTCAGAACCAAATAGGTCGCTGGTTAGATTCCCAGCCAGGGCACATGTCAGGGTTGTGGGCCAGGTCCCCATTTGGGGGCGTACAATAGGCAATCACACATTGATGTTTCTATCCCTCCCTTCTCCACTCCCTAAAAATAAATCAATCCTTTAAAATAAAAATAAGATATACTACAGATCTACTTAATTGGCCAAAAAAAGAAAAAAGAAAAAGCCTTGGTTGGTGGCACAGGCCAGCCTGTGAACCCAAAGGTCGCTGGTTCAATTCCCAGCCAGGGCACATAACCAGGTCTCCAGCCAGGTCTCCAGCTGGAGGCAGGTGAAAGGCAACCATACATTAATGTCTCTCTCCTTCTCTGCCTCTCTCCCTTCCCCTCTCTCTAAAAATAATAAATAAAATCTTAAAATTAAATTAAAAATTCAAATTTCTTCATAAGTATCCAAACTTAAAACCATTTAGGTTCTTACATTTTTAAGTATATCCCTTGAATTACATGTGAAGAGAACTTCTAGGGTCAAAGAGATATTTAAAAATGATCTTTTCCAAACTTAAAGCCAAGATTATTTTAAGATTGGTGACCTCTTGAATCTTAAACCTGTTACAATACCATTACTGAACTTTTAAAATGAGTGCTCATAGCCTGTTAAAAATTCAAAACATAATAGAAAATATATTTGTATGGCACACTGGAATAAATCAGAAAGCCTTTCAGACCTAAAGTCATTGATTTGGATGCCCTGTACCCTGTCACAAATGGCCAGAGGACTGACAGCACCAGCAGTATCTCCACACTAACTCAGTACACTGGCTGAAAATTTGTTTAACTGATCTATAGAGTTCATGAGCGAAATAGTCAAAATCCACACAGGTTGAGAAAGCGATTTCGTAACTCCTCTTATTTCAAGAGCTATGCAATCAGCTTGCACCTTTCAAGTGCAGTCCAGATATTATACTAATGAGCAACCACCTCTTCTGGGAAATCATATATTTGGAGGTCACTGGCACAAGAAAGCCAAAACAACAAACACAAACTAAACTTTTTAACCCTAACTTAGCAGAAGAAACCAAAATGAATGAAACTGTCTTTTTCACCCACGTTATGATTCTCCTTTCCTATCCCAATTTATGTAAGCATGGCTAAGAACACGCTTTATCATTTTTCAAACTAATTATCACATAAGTTATGGTGTTTTTGTTTTTTAAATAGGAAAAAATTATACAGGTGAAAATGGTTAACATATTTTACAATTCCCCAAACTCACTATGACCCTAAAATCCCAAGACTCCAAGTGCACATTCAGTAAGCAAGAAAATAACCTGTTCAAAGCCAACAATAAAGGTTTTCCTGGTCCTGCTAAAAGCTGAATTCAGAATATAATATTCACGGTAACACCTGAAAACTCGTTACTGCTTGCTTAAACTTACAGGATATTTAAGATAAAATTCTAACATTATTACTGAGCATTCTGTTTTTATTCTTACTGACAAAAATTTACAACATTCTTATTTTAAAAGGCAAAATACTCAAGCATTGTTTTAATATTTTAAAAAAATGTTTTTATTTTCAGAGGAGAAAGGAAAGAGAAAAATGAAGGAAATGTCAATGTGTGAGAGATACATCAATCAGCTCTCTCTCACACATCCCCAACTGGGGACCAACTCACACCCAGGCATATACCCTGACTGGGAATCACACCAGCAGCGCCCTTCTGTTTGCAGGCCGGTACTCCATCCTCTGAGCCACACCAGCCAGGGCTCAAGCATCTCCATAAAACGAGCCAGCATGTATGGAGTCACAAAAAAAAAACATTGGGCTCTCTCTGTGAATTTTCCCCACCTTTAAGTCAGAAAAGGAATCAAAGTGCCAATATTATATAAATACTATAGCAACAATGGGAGGTCTTCTAATGAAGGGAAGTACTATAAAAAAAAACCCAAGCAGTTTGATATGAATTAATAGCTATACCTCAAACACATGACAGAAGTCTGAGGTCCAATATGTGATACAGAATGTAAGGAATGATGGGCAAAGAAGCATTGTATGTATTTTTCCAGGCAACACAATAAAGTCACAATCTGACACTTTATTCCATTAATAACAACCCTTTAGAAGCGAAATAAACTTCAGCTGAGACCTGACATAATCTAAAGTATAATCCAGCATTTATGTAATAATTATGGCTATTACCTGAACACCTCTAATATGCCAGGCCTGGTATGAGATGCACACTCTATTTTAGAAATAAACACGGCTAAAAGTTAAATGTCCTACCAAGTCACAGGATTACTAAGTGGCTAGGGCCAGATCTGAACCCAACTTTAGTTTAGAATTCAAACCTAAACAGATTAGTTTCACTAATTCAATTCTCCTTAATTTTGCACACTATCATAAATCCAATGAAATGGGTTGATTTAAATGTGGAGGCGTGGTGAAGGGTGGAGGCTGAGTTTCAACAATCAGGAGTCTTCATTATTCTCTTTCATGATGCCAGGTTTCCATTATTAAAAATCAGGTTTTAATTGATGGAAAAGAAAAAACTCCAAGGCAGATGGCTATCTGTATTCATGCTGTAATGTTATTAACACAGAGAATACCTTAACTACTTTAAAGTACTGATAAAGACAGGTTCCCTCCCTACTGAAGGAGTGTATGATTTAACAATACAGAACAAACAAGAAAGCAAATTAGTGCATTACCTAAGAGAAAAGGAGACACAGATGATGTCACTGCAGATCAAGTTCTTCAAACACATTCCTAACATATAATGTACACGTAGTTCCCAAACTGTAATCAAAGAACCACTGAGAAATGAGACCTCTCACCCAGGTTCACAAGACTATAGGGGTGAACAAACTGACCTTTCCCCAATTCTGAGATGGGATTCACTTCTCAACCTAGAAGCAGAAGAACCAAATATTCACGAAGAGTAGATAATCAATCTGGTAATTTGCACTGTACATGAGTAACTGAGGCATCAACATTAGACTTGAGTTAAATAATGACTGACCCATTAGATAACCACTCAGGTAATTTGCACTACACATGAGTAACTGAGGCATCAACACTGGGCTTCAGTTACATAACGATCAACCCTAAACAGCAGCAATTCAGTACCTCACCCATCAAGCAGGCCACACCAGAAACAGGAAGTACAAGGTCAGTAGCCCTCATTAAAAAATAAGAAGTCTTGGCAGCAGAAAATGAAAATAAAAATAAAAATAAAGAGGGTAGCAGCACTGACAATGGACACATTGTCTTCAATGACAGGAAAGGGAAAGAACTATTAGGTACCTAGCATTTCATGATTTATCTCCTTCAATCTTCACAGTAACTCTGAGATAACATTATCTGTTGCTTTAGTGAGGGTTAATAACTTAGTATTACTAACCACCATCTTACAAGTTAATAATTAAGTTATCCAAGGTAATTATATCAATTGTTTGGATGACAAAAGTCTAGGCTTCAGACACATTAAGTAATGGTCCCCAAACTTGGTCAGCCTCACTCCAAAGTGAGAGTCCTCTCCAACAATCCTGTTGTCCCACCAAGCCAAGCAATGTCAGTCAAAGAATTCCATTAAGAATGAGAAATTCTCAACTCCCCGCCCCAAAATTTCTGTCGTTGTTTCAGAAAATGTACCTGAGACACAAAGCCAATAGGAGTTTTTGTAAGAAAACATCTAAGAAAGCTACTAAGTTGTGGAATGATATACGCATGATTACAAAATGTCCTCTGCTGTAAACTTGAGGATAGGGACAACCTAGAGATCCTTAGCACAGCATCTACCTGAAATGTAGTAGGTACTAAGCGTATGTCGAATGAGTAACCTCTTTTGACTCGTCATAAATTCAATAGCCCAAAATGGCTATTTTGTACTTCGTAATATGACATGATGCATTTCTTCAGGAAAATAATCTACCAATTTGTTTTTAACAGGGTTGCTTTCTTAAATTTTGCAGAACATTATTAGATAACTAAATTAGGAAATGCCCTTTAATGTATCAGTAGTAACTACAGAAAAGTTCCCTTTTCCAGGCAGATTAATTAAAAAAAAAATCCTCACCTGAGGATATGCTTATTGATTTTAGAGAAAGAGAGGAAGAGAGTAGGGAAGACAGACAAGACAGACAGACATGGATCTGAGAGGAAAACATCCAGGACATGCCCCTATCAGGGACCAAACCTACAATCTTTTTGGTGTATGGAGACAAAGCTGCAACTAACTGAGCCACCCCACCAGGGTCCAAGCAGGTTAAAATGTTTCAGCTAACAAAAAACTGTTAGAAAAATCTACAAGACCAAAAAATATAAAAAGAAAAAATGTGGTCAATGTGAGATGTGACACGTAAAATTTTCAAAAGATTATTCTAAGTATACCCTGGTATTTAACCCTAAAACCCCACTTCAGATAACAGTATTTTCTATGCAAGAAAAACTATCATCACTATGTAAAAAAAGGTTGCCCACCATAGAAACTGTTGCTACCTAAGTAGGTGTCATGTATCAAACACAAAGAATTTGTAGAAACCAGTGAAATGACACTCCTAGCATGATACTGGGAATTAATTCACCTTAAGCTTCTAAAAAGACTCAATCCTTGCCCTGGCTGGCATGGCTGAGTGCATTGAGCACCAGCCTGTGAACCCAAGGCTCGCTGGTTCAATTCCCAGCCAGGGCACATAATCAGGTTGCAAGCCAGGTCTCCAGCCAGGTCCATAGCTGGAGGCAGGTGAAAGGCAACCATACATTGATGCTTCTCTCCCTCTCTGCCTCTCTCCCTTTTTACCTCTCTCTAAAAATAATGAATAAAAAATCTACAAAAAAAAAAAAAAAAAAAAAGAACTCAATCTTTGATTTCTATAGTGTGAAAAAATAGTCTGGTTAATAGCTAAGTCTGCTGATATCTACCCTGGAGTATAGCAAATATTTAAGAAAAACTGCCAATTGTCTATAACCCAATATAAATATATCTTTTGTTCCAATGAACAGTGTTCCTTAATAATCCTAGAGGAATTTCTTCAGTTGAAAAGCTAGTTGGCCTAGATTCTCTCTATTAAGAAACAATTAAATGATACACTACTTTTGAAATTATCCATCTCAAGAGTTCAAAGAAATTTAGGTGTCTGAACACACTAATACTCTTGGTGAAATGAACCCGGCCCAAGTCACCCAATGAACTATTACAGACTAGGGATCAAACCCACTTTCTCATTTTAAATGAAATATCACAAACATTTTATATATATGTGTAAATATATATGTTTTTTACGGTTTTATTTATTTTTGTAGAGAGGCAAAGGGAAGAAAGAGATGGAGAGAAACATCAATTCGAGGCTGCCTCCTGTGCGCCCCCAATAGGGGGGACCTGTCCCACAACCCAAGCATGTGCCCTGACTAGGACCTGAACTGGCGACCCTTCAGTTCACAGAGCCATACAAGCCTGGGCAGCATTACTGTAAAACACTAAATCCTTACTTAATCTAATGCCAAATCATATCAGCTCTTAATTTCTGAACTTACACAGGTTGTACTGTAATATTCATGCAAAAGTTGTCATATAGTTGTCAAAACAATACTCACAAATGTTGTAACAATTAACATCTTTTGGGGGCTTCCTGTAAGCACTGTTTATATGTGTTACATGCATCATCTTAATACTCACAATTTACCCTATGAGGAAACTGAGGCAAAGAGGGATGACCTGTACAAGGTATAATCTAGAAAAAGGACAAGGCAGGGGTGGTGCACAGGGATGTACATTAAGTCCTTAACGTTGCCTGTACGTTCTACAACTTTAAGTGAAAACGACATACAGGGAAACCCAATTTTGCACTGGCAGGGTGGCTCACTTGGCTGGAGCATTGTTCCATACCCAGAAATCTGTATACAGTGCATTCAGTTAGGGGAAGTAGGGGATGCGATCATTAGATGCTAATCTCTCTCTCTAAAAATCAATCAACATTTCCTCAAGTGAGAATTAAAAAAGAAAGAAAGAAAGAAAGAAAAGAGCCCTGGCTGGTGTGGCTCAGTGGATTGAGTGCTGCTGAGGACCAAACGGTTGCAGGGCAGGTCCCTGGCTGAGGGCATGGGAAAGACAACCCATTGATTTTTCTTTTCACTCTCTCCTCCCTTCCCCTCTTTCTAAAAATAAATAAAGTTTTTAAAAAAGAAAAAAAGGTAACCCAATTTTACCACAGGCTAATTGATATAAACAAGAGTCAAGTTCCAATGGCATCTCACCAACCTTCTAACGAAAGGACGTTATTCAAGGACCTGCTATAGTTTAAAAAGACATGAATCTCCATTGCCTGGACCAGGATTCTAGGCCAGCTCTAGGGCTGACATATTTACTTGGTTGAGCCACTTAAACCTTCATGTGACCCTATTTTCTTTATTGTAAACCCAAAAGTCCAACAATAACCTCAAGTTATTCATACCCTGAAATGTTATAATTTTGTAATCAGGTAACTGATTCAAAGAGGAGTGGTCCCACTTCTTCCATTCTCTGAAGTCTCCCTCAGTAAAGTTGACAGTCCACAGTTTATGAATTTAATCAATAGGATACTGTTGAGGAACAAACAGTACTTTTTCTTAAAAGTTAGAACTCTACTCTGCAATTACGATCCCCAATTCTGACTGTTCACCTCAAATGACAATGACAGTTAAAAAGATCTACACCACCTTTGGGTTGGGATGGGAGATGTGAAAGAACAGACAGATCACTGTATGTATTGGTGGCTACCAATTTATAAAACAATCACCCATTTTTCTCCTTAAAACAAAACAGGAAATAAGTCTTTAAACAGTTGTCACACAAACTCACTGCTTTATTCAGCCAATAATAATGAAAAAAATTGTGTCATTTAGCCAACATTTATTATAGACACGGAAAAATCATCAATTTATAGAAATCCTACTAAAATAAAATGGCCTGTAGCTCTACAATCTATAGTCTACCAACCTGATCATCTAGCCCCTTCAAATTACATATAAAGACAGTAACAGGCCACTTCAACATTAAGGAAGAGGTATAAGTTCCACTCAATCCCATTATTCTGCAAGTATTCCAGGACCAATCACTTTATACAATAATCTTTGCCTCCTTTGTTCTCTATAAAATAATCCCCCAAAGATTCTTTTTAAAAAGATTTATTATTTTCAGAGAGAGGAGAAGGGAGAGAGGCAAAGAGGGAGAGAAACATCGATGCATGGTTGTCTTTCACCTATCTCCAGCTATGGACCTGGCTTGCAACCTGGTAATGTGCCCTGGCTGGGAATCAAACCAGCGACCTTTGGGTTCGAAGGCTGGTGCCTATCCACTGAGCCACCAGCCAGGGCCAAAGATTCTTAAATAAAATCAGCAAAATTGTTCTATTAGTTTTCTATTATTGCTATAACAAATTACCACAAACATAAAACAATATAAAAGTTATTATCTTGCAGTTTCTATAGGCCACAAGTCAGGTGAGCTTGGGTGGGTGGGTCTTCTACTCAGGGTTTTGCAAGGCCCCAAATCAAGGTGTCCACTGGGCTATATTCCTTGCTGGAAACCGGGAGAAATCTGTTTCCAAGCTTATTCAGATTGCTGACTCAATTTTGTTCCTTTTGGTTGCAGGAATGATGCCCCCATTTCCATGCTGGCTATACGGCCACGTTCCTTATGCTTCCATGTGTCTTCCTCCAGTAATGGCGAGTTGAGTGTCTTTCATGCTTCGTGGTATCTGACTCCAGCTAAGAAAGTTATCTGCTTTCATGTGATAAAATTGGACCAGCCCATAAAAACCAAGGATAATCTACAATAGAATAATTTATTATCTGCAAAATCCCTTTGCATGTAATGTTAATATAATTTAGGTTCAGGGATGAGGGTATGGACATCCCTGGGGAGTGGGAGGTCATTCTGTCTACCACACCCACCCTCTGGCCTCCCAACAAAAGCTCATCAAGTCAAAAGTCCCAATGTCATCATCTCAATCAGGTGTGGATGAGGCTCTGCACATAATATCTTAACTGCAACTCTCAGCGTGGGGTTAGGCATAGAGCAATTATAGATATTTCAGTCCAAACGGAAAATGTCACAGAAAACAGATCCATCAGTCCAAAGCAGTTTCAAAACCAGAGAAAATCCTCTGTGGCATTCAGCTCTACCTTTGTGGACCCTTGATTCCACAATCCACCCGGATAGCCAACCTCTCCCTCGAAAAGCAGCCCACTTACACCTGAGTAGTTAGTTCTACTAGCCTGCTTCCTGCAGTAAAATTTAGGGTTTTTACAGCCCTCTTTAACTTCCCACTATTTCAACCCAAGCTGTCACTGCTTCTGCTAAAAACTCTCAAGAACCCAGAAGGCTTTTCCATGAACTTCATTACATCCACAAACTAACCAAGGTGCACCTTCAAGACTTTTCTTCGACATCTCCTTAACCAAATATCCACACTTATCATTTAATACGTTTTCTTTTCCCTTTAACTACATGACACAATTCTAAACTTAGATCTGCCACGAAAGTCAGCTGAAAGTAAACCATTTTAATTATAGACACTGGCTTGATACTTACTTTCCAGACAGACTTAATATTTGCCACTTTGTAACAAATATTCTCCTCCTTTCAGTCCTAAACTCATACCCTGCTTCTACCTGAGCCCTCACTAAGAAGCATTAACATCCATGCTGCTAGTAACAATCTGTTGTTCTAAGCTTTTTCTACCATCCTCAAAAAGTTTCTGGCTTCCACTGCCACTTTCATAGTTTTAGGTAACAGTACCCCACTCCCAAGTACCAAAGTTTATACTAGCATTCCATTGCTGCCTGAACAAATTACCACAAACGTAATGACTTAAAACAACAAATTATTTATCTCAGTTTCTGTAGGTCAGATGTTGGATGAACTTGGCTAGGTCTCCTGCTTAGGGTCTCACAAGGCCAAAATCAAGGTGTATTGCTTGCTGAAAACTCTGGGGAAAACTCAAGTTTCCAAGCTCATTCAGGCTGTTGGCCAAATTCAGTTCCTTGTGGCTGTAGGACAGGTCTCCATTCCTTTGCTGGCTGTCATTCAGGGCTGGTAAGTGAAATCCTCTCATGGTTCAGATCTGATTTCCCCTTTTGCCCCCTCTCTTTTAACTCCTAGCTGGAGAAAGTTCTCTGCTTTTAAGGGATTATGGGATTAGACTGGACCTACTTGCAAAATCCAGGGCAATCTTCCTATTTTAAAGATTCTTAACCCTAATTTTATTTGCAAGTCCCTTTTATTATGTCACATATATAAAGATTCTGGGGATCAGAGTATGAACCTTTTTTTTTTGGGGGGGGGGGGGGGGGGCA